>JASGAU010267534.1:0-10137 GCA_030220045.1 Australoheros facetus | reverse complement strand
TAGAGCCATAATTCTGATTCTGGTTCTGAAAATAACACTTGAGATGTCCATTATTTGACATTAAACAATGCCCAGATAAATATATTTACCGTCCTCTGGTGTATAAATGTATGACTTCACAGCATCAGTTATTCTTTGAGGGAGTTTGGGCTTGTCTGTGCTCGGCGTGCTGAAGTGAAAGTTGAACAGTTAAAAATTTAAACACAGTATTTTCAACCACGAGGAATTCCTGGGATCAGGCAGCATATATAAATGAATGAACCATTTTTGTTATCAATTCTGAACACATTCTGTTTCAAATCTGCCTCTACTTACAAATATTTTCTTCAAATGGAAAAGAAAATGTGATTTTACAATGATGACAATGGGCTATTTTGAGTATCTTTATAAAAAAAATATTTATAAATAGATGCTGTCCACAGGGGCTTCAGCCAGTAACTCTAATAAAAATGTCTCAGAACTCTATCATCCTCACATGAGAGGGAATTGGTTAGGATGTTCAGGAACATCCTCAGGAACCACTAAGGCTCAAGCCTGCCATGAACTGGAAACTGCAGGAACACCACTGTCACTGTCCACACTGAAGTGATTTTTAAATCACCATGGACTGAGAGGAAAGAAAAAAGAACCTGCTACAAAATTTGCAGCTGCCCACATGGACAAAAAAAATACCTTTTTATGGTCAGACAAGACAAAGACTGACTTATTTGACCACAATGACAAGAGGTGCGTTTGGAGGAGTAAAGGTGAGGCTTTCAAACCTAAGAACACTGCACCAACTGTAAAACATGATGGTGGTAGCATCATGCTCTGGGGCTGTTTTGCTGCCAGTGGTACTGATGCATTGCACAATGTGGATGGAACAATGAAGGAGGAGGACTAGCTCCAGATTCTTTAATTTCACCTCAAATCAACAGCTAGAAGGTTGAAACCTTCCTTTAAATAAATTCTAACTTGTGCACCCAATTATTGTTTTTTAAAGTCATTAAAGATGTTTGCTGTACAATCATTCCACCCTGGAAGAGTGACATTCCATGACATTCATGCCCATGATGAGTGTACATAAACATCTGACCACAACTGTACACAGCAAACAGACTGACAAATCAATACACGATTTATAAGATCTACCTGACACCCAATTATTGAAATTATTGAATAAAGGGGGGTGGGGGTGTGGGGGTGTGGTGTTATTCAACAATTCCATAGGAGAGTCCAGCAGTTATTGGTCAGCAACTTCCTTACTTGAAAAACACCAGTGTTATTTTGTTCAGCCTCTTTCAGCTATGGTGAAACCCAAGTTGTTTGCTCACAGCACTTCAAAACATTCTGACTGAAGAAACACAGAGATAGCTATGTAACAGCACAGCAAATCAATGTTTCTGATAAGAGCCAACAACTCTTACCTGATTTTGGTGGATTTTTTCTTATTGAGTATTTTCTTGACATAATCTCTATAGTAGCTGCTGCTAAGATCCTAAAAGAAGAGCAACCATGTAAGTAACCAAATGATAATAACATCTAATACATAGAAGCTAAAACAAGAGCAGAGACAGTGTAGCAAAGCTGGAAAAATTTAATTTGGGGAGACATAAATTATTCAGTCAAGCTTTAATCTGGATATTTGTCATTAAGTTCCATCTAAATGTAAACGGCATTTGCTTATTAATAACATATGAAAGAAACTCCCTGCCATAAGATTTAAGGTGGCAGGTACGCTCCTGCGCAGGACATCGCGGTTGAGACTCATACTCCAGGTGATCCTCTCATCCAGCTTTGTCACACCCATGCAAAGATTAGCATCAAATAAACACAGCATTGTGTCTCCTCATTGCAAAAACAAGGTAACCTTTTCATAATCTGATCAAGAACACAACGCAAACCAGTTACGTCAAATCTACTTAAAATGATTAGGTCACAGATGTGCTGTTGGACTCCACATTTTCCCTCAGCCTAGACTGTATGAGCATCATAAGCCTTTAGATTAGAAGGCGGCTTACACAGGTTCCTCTTGTGCACAGATTCCAAGGAAATATGAGTCCCAGTAAGATTTAAAAATAAAACGTCAGTCTCACATAAATGTAGACTATTAATATGTACAATTGTTTTGAGTATGTTATATAAAAAGCCCAGGCAATTAGTGCCATAAGAGCTGTTCAACCAAACTGAATCAGAGAAGTCAGAAAAACTGCTCTCAGATCAGTACTCACCTCTGTAGCATTGTTCTTTTCAGTGCCCTTTAAGCCCTTGAACAGAAGAAGGGGATACTGAAAGCTAAGGAATGCCAAGCAAGCAATCTGGGGCAGGCTGGAGAACAGAGAGTAGTGTTTGTGTATCTGCAAAGGGAAAAAAAAACAACAACTTTAAAACACCTAGCGACTTGATTTGGGAGTTTATGGATTAGACGCTAGGAATACGATTTGTAAAAATAGCTTTGTGTTTGTTATGGTTATGTTGGCCAAATCTCACTGCCACACAAAGATCTGAAACCTCCATTGATCACACATTTTGCATTTAATGTAATAAATGAGATTTATTTTGGAAAAGTAGTTGGTTATTAAGTAAATGCTGCTATTTATTTAAGTGAATTTTCATTGTACATAATTATAAATTTTTACTAAATATACAAACATACATTCTATTGACTTCATGTGATTTAGCTGAAATTCTTCAGGCCTCACTAATATATATTTTTTTAAAGACAACCATTGCACACTGTGTACTCTGGATGTCACATTTTACTGAGACACACTAAAGTGATTAAGCGTAACAAAGCCGCTTGATTAAGACCAGCAGACAGTGGAACTAATTGTTTTGAGTCACAGGCATTCATAGCACTGAAAACCTTAACAACTTGGATGTGGCACAAAATCTGGGATTGGGTAAGGTTTAAAAGCCCTAACCATGTGTCCATGGATCTATCTTGAATTCCCAATATTCATCTATTGAAATCCCATCTTTTGCACATACTACAGACCAGCTTTGTTTGGTAGTCAGTGCGTTTCCAGACCAGAACAAACAAGCTTTGTTTTTGAAATAATCCTTTATATTGAGACAGGTGACAGACTTATTGAGCAGATTTATTGTAAGAAAAATAAATCACTTATAAATGAACTAGAGCTAATTATGGCAATGAAAGTGAACTGTGCTTACCAGTGGTGTTTTCGGGCAGTCAATTATCTGCCAGACCAGAACAACAAAGTGTGTCCAAGACAAGAGGCTACCAAGTACATAGCCAACTTTATTATGTAAAGTGCCACATGCCAGGAGAGGGTAGTATAGAGCGGGGTAATAGAAAACTCCCAGAATCACCCAGTTCTCTGCAAATACAACAGAAGTGTGTGAAGACCAAGAGCATGAAGCAGAAAAATGAACTTATCTGAGTTTTACGAAACCATGTGACACATTATTATAACTTTGAAGTAGTTGCAACTCTTATTATACCATGCCATGGACCAAAACTCTTGGTGAAATTATATTTGATTTAGGCTGCATTTCTCACTCTGCTGAACCCTCTGCTGTTTGGGGATTGTGTAACGTAGCAGGGAACCGGCTGCTTACAGTCATTTGTTATGTAATTTCAGGCACAAAGCTTCCTGCAGAGCTTACATCAAACTCTTGAGTTTAAAATAACACAGGAAAAAAATAATCCAGTTATATAATGCAGATATTTAACACTATTACTGTGTATGGAGATACATGTCTGCTTCCAGTCTCTTCATTTTAACCACTAAGATAACTCACAAAGTTATAGTACAAACAAATATTAAAATTGTGTGCTGGAATGACCAAGATGACCTCACGTTTGTTTGCGGTGTCTGTTGTGAAGGGGAGGGGGTTTAGCGATATGAGCAGGCCCCACAGTTTGCACAAGAGCACTCCAAACACAGCCACTGCCAGGCCCTTGTGCTGCGTATGGTCCAGGAAGTTCACCGGACTGTGAATAAAGCAGCAGGTATTTAGAGCTCACTTGCCACCTTCCTCACATTTGGCTGAAACAGTTTTGGATCAAGAGAGAAATTATCAAGCTTAAAAAGGACATTTTTTCAGTTCTAGCCAGAAAATTAGCCAGATTTTTTTCCAACTAAAAAAATCACAGCTGACGCTCTCAGACATATATCAGACACTGGGAATTTTCTTCTTTGCTGCAATTCATGTAGCATAAAAATAAGGCTTTAATCTTTAGAGTTGTAACCATAAGTTTCTTCTGTTGACCCAAAAATGGATCACTTGAACATTTTCATCTGGGGTTTAATTGAACATTTTATGGTATAATTCATTATTACTGTGCCGTTGCTTATGGGAAAGTGTGACAATCTTCCTAAAGAATTAGCTACCCCAAACCATCATAAATAAATAAAGTGACAAACATCCATGTGTCCTTTGGATTTGGGGTCTGACCCAAGCCCCAATGAACACAACTGGAATCTGCAACATTTGGAATTCACCTCAAATGCCAAATGTTTGCAGTGACAAATTTCCCCCATCTGTTTTGAAGCTTCTGTATATTAAGCTTCATACAACTGTTTGATGAATGGAAGCCAACAACTGACAGATAAATTGAAAATTTGGGTGAGGGTGATAGTTGAGCAAAGTGGTGCAATTTAAAGGAGGACATGTCTGTAAGAGCTGGCTGTCCAATTTCACATTTAACCACATGGTTGATGAAACTATAAGATAAAGTGCAGTGAAACTCACCTGAGTAAACCTGGGAGTCCTTTCTGCCTGTCGCCGACCTTCATGCGCCTTGCTAACACTGCCAGAATCAGCATGACAACAAACTAAAAGGAGAACATGTCTCGGTTAGCCTCACTGCAGGCTGCTGTGCAGCTTATACTTCACTCTGCTTCAGATTTTTTTTTTAAATGATGGGGTGTCTATGCCACAATAGACCAAACACCAGTGTCTGACAAGAATGTTGCCTGAGTGAAGTTCAATGACCTGTCATGACCTGAGACACATTTAGAAAACAGAGCTGGAGAGAAAGCCAGACTATAAGTCTGGACCAACTACCAAGACCATCCTTAAACAGACAACAAATGTGAAAGTTAATTAAGTAACATTATCATGTAAACGCACACATATGACGTCCTTGTCCTTAGATAGTTCACTTATTATACAAAAATGTTATAATGTATTGTTTAACTTTTGTAATTTAAGTAAACAACTTCTAAATTTGATATGTCTGAATTTGGTAAGGACATAATGGCAAACCATGGCCTACAAATGTCTTTCTTTTTAATATTCATGTAAGTGCAGCAATTAATAAGCAGCAAAACATTAAGCAAAAACTATTTTCAAATATGGATAATTTTTGTGATCACATAACAGGATTAATTGTTCATTGGATCATGGCTAAAAAGTTCACCAAACCTCATTAAAACCAACATTTTCAGATATTTTTCTAACTTCTTTGGTGATCGTAATTAGAAAAGGCTGCTTTTGAGAGGCCACTTAACTTTATAAAGTAAATGGAAAACATTAAATCTCAATGTGGCATATCATTACAGACACTTTATGCCTGACAACAGGTGGCAGGACAGTGTCATGTGGTGTCATAACAAGACAGTGGACTTACAGATATAACAGTGATGCAAATATGATAGAGCCTGTCATCAGCAGTAGGGTCACATGGAGGGATTACTCTAAAAAAAAAAGGGAGCAAAACATTCACATGAGTAAAATAATCTGAAAACCGAAGGCTTTTGAGTCAGTACGCTGACCCTTCAGTATATCTCATTAACCTTTTCACACGTTATTTGTCAGAACCACTTGTGGCTGGAAACTCTGTAGCTGAACTCCTGCAGCAGAGATTTGCATTTTAAACAGATTGTATCAGCATGACAGGGAAACAACAAATGCCTATGTTCATGTTCCTGTGCTCTAGAAGAGCAGGAATGCCTAGTCATGGGGTTGTAATTACAATTCAGAGAAGGCCTCATGCATCAACCACTTTGTGTGACTGTGCCATCTGTGAGCATAAAGATGGCAGCTTCAAGAATGGATGTTTCAATATCGCTGAACTGTCTAAACAATGTGTGAATTTAGAACTTGGTACTCAGGGAAAAGATCGTCGTTATTTTAGGGCAATGTCAAAATTTACAATTCCAGAGTGAGAGCTGGCTGGGGAGGAGGTGCATCTGAATATTTTAGAGTTCTTATACAAGTTAGCTAAAACTGCCAGTGAGCTATATTAGAGGCCCAAGAGAAGCCACAACTCAACACAATATTACATTTTTTCAACAGAAAGATGGTTTATTAGCTAAAACACTGCAGCTTCTTCCATCATACTTCAGTCGCCTTGTTCATCTGAAGCCATAATTTGTTTTTACAGACCACTCTGAAAACATGATGGGTTTTCACCACATGGAAAAACAATACAGATAAAAGGAGCTAACAGGAAAGAGCTTCACTGTGGGCTAGGTCATGGTGCTTTAAGTGGTGTGAAATATACGTACAGACAAATGTTTAAACATTCTAGTCTTGGTTTAAAATTATTAAAGTTTTTGCTTATACAGTTTTTCTAATAAGTTCTAACAGGCAAAACATTAGTTTCCAGGACAGCCTACAACCTCAAAAGATGAAGAGGATATAGCCTTGACATGATAAATAATATGAACTGAAAGAAGCCCACACACTGACACTGGCACCAGCACTGTAGAAGTGTGCCAAGTGTCACCTAATATCTCAATGAGAGGAGAATCTCACAGAGACATTGTTCACTCTCAGAAAAGTTTCAAGAACCACTGATACACATCAAACAATAGGCAGACTGATCTTAGGCAAACATTTAAATACATAAAAACTAAAATAACATTAACAACAAGATGATGAACTTAAAAGAACTCAACTCTTCACAATATACTTACTCTGGTTCAATTTTGGATGGCAGTGGATCCAAGTCTGGGTACTCATAGTCCTGTACTTCCTTATCCATTGCGCTCTCTCTTTATCAAGTATGCCTGACTTCTTACAAAAGATCTGGAGTACTTTTAACCACAATCTAAAGTGGCATACAGCTGTGAGCACCTTGTCTCCAAAGAAGAAGAATCTTCCAAATCCCACGCTGGACTCTGTTGCTGCTGCAAAAGTGTCCTTGTTTCCCTGTGTTTGGTCTACTTGCACTCGCACTCTGCTACCCTCCCTCACAGCCCGTATTCAGGTGCCTTGGTCCCACTGTGGAGAGCTGAGAGTAATGTGACAGGTCCTGGCTGCAGCGCTGCCTCCACCTTCTAAAGGCCCTGTTTCAGCTCAGGGTTACACCAAACCAAACGCCTGGGGAAGAGAGTGAGAGGGGGAAGGGTGTGAAAGGAGGGAAAAATGTGGAGATCTGGGTAGCCAATCTGTAAGGCCACCTGCGGCTTACAGGGATTACATCTACTTTTGGAGTTGTGTTATTGGACCTGTGGCCAGTGGCTGGAGTGGTCAAGTGTGTAGTTATAAAAGTGCTGGGACTGTGTGGGTAGCTGGGAGCAATGAGCCTTTCCTATCAGAGCGATCGGAGTTCCACATTGATAACAGGGAAATTCAGGTGTTGTTCCTTTCAGTCATGGTTCAGGTGCCTTTGCAAAAGGTTACCCAAACTAAATCCAGGAAACCCACCACTGCAACATGGAACTGAATAAAGCAGAGTGAAGGTCACTCAGGTGTATCCTCACATCACCTCACATAACTCTGCACTTTCAGCTTGATAAGGATCAAGGAGGGGTTCATTTACCTCAGTACTTTGTCTTCTGCAGATAATTTATGATAACGATATCCAAGTACATATTTATGTGACAATAATGTTCTTAACCAGATACATGTGTCTTTAGCCTCCACACTGTTATCAAGTTATTTTGATATGTTTCAAAGTAATGTCCAAACAGTACAGCATGTCATACTGATAATGATTACAAGGAGATACTAAGAAAAGAGGAAATCTGTTTACAACAGAGAGCGTGATATGTGGATGAGTTAGATTTAACAATAGTTACTGTCTCTCTGCCCGGAGGAAAGAAATTTCATCTGAGTTTCTTTTTTTTTTCTCCCCATACCAGCGGTGTCTTTGTTAGTTTAATAACACGCAACAATAAAAAAGAGCTGCAATGGAAAGTAAAGTTCAGAATATCAAAAATAATTGTCTTACACATATCTTTAAATTCAGCTAATACTGCACATAGTTTAAATTATAATAGCATTGATATATTTACAAATTGATAGCAAGAAAGATCCTTTCAGTGAAAAATGTATTGCATTACTGATTGAGAAGGAGATTTTGTTTTGACTGGCTTTCATTACTCCTTCTGTCTCCCTGTTTCCAAAATAACTGAATGACTGTTTTGTTGGACAAAAGAAAACCATCACTAATGCTTTTGATAATTTATTATCCATTTATTATAAGTTATTTTTCAAGCAAGGAAGCCAAACATCTTTTCATGTGTGAGGAGTTCCTGCTTTTCTTTGTGTTGTTTCATTGTAAACTGAAACGCTTCGATTGGGTCAAGTAATAAAAGGAATATGAAGAAGATATTGTAGTGGTCAATTTTGCACATTCAATTTAAAAGTAAGTGGCTCAGGCGCCCGGGTGGCTCAGTGGTAAAGCTGGCAACCATATACATATGCTGCGGTGCGGGCGGCGCAGGCTCGAGTCCCGGTCTGTTGCCAGCTTGTCCATGTGTCCTCCCCTGTGTCTTTCCCCCATTTCCCATCTCTCTACTGTGGATAAAAGTCGCTGTGGCCAAAAATGGAAAAAAAAAAAGTAAGTGGCTGATCATTTGGTCAAAAAATAGGAACACATGAATCAAGACTGAAGATAGTTTAGATTGGTAGAAAGCCTAAAAATAATCATTTGACTGGTTTATATCTATGTGTTTGTCTGCTTCATATGATCTGGTTAATCCTGCGACAACTGATTGGATTTTGTCCTCAGTGGCTCCTGAGTCAAGCCAATCCTTCATTAACATTAAAACAGCTGCAGAGCATGACTGATTTCTTCTCTTTTTGGATTTTGCTTGTTTTCCTTTTAATACAATCTATACTGTATATAATATGTTCAAAATGTCCAAGTTTGGCTATGCCATGACAGGTAACCACACAATGACACAATGGCACCTTGTCATCCTGCAGCCGCACTTCTGGTTCGTCCAAATGGTATTGCCATACTTCAGTAGAAGCATTCACTGTTCTAGGTACACTGCACTGTCTCTCCATTTCATTACTTTTAATGGGAAACGTATAACATCAATAGAAGCATATAATTGAAAGAAGATGGATGGATGGATGGATGGATGGATGGATGGATGGATGGATGGATGGATGGATGGATGGATGGATGGATATTCTTCTCATTAGCTTTATCTATCTAAAGTTAGGATCATCCATGCTCCAATCTGCTGTGGAAGGAACTCTTGTAACACCTTTTTAACTGTAATACAGGACCTAGATCTTGACTACATGGCTACAGCCTTCAGTACAACACCAGCATGGGAATGCTTGATGGAGGTCAAGGGTCAGCATTATAACTCCTGTTATTTTATGTCTGTGAAACAAGTTTTTAAAAAAGACAACACAATTACAATTTTATGTTTATGTGCACCCCACATACACAAAAGATCCTACTGTATATATTCTGTGCTGCATGTCTGCAGAAATCTCTTCCAGCATTCAGCTACATCTGGCTGAGTCAGTTCTGCAACATTGCCTGCATGTCTCATTATGCCAAGATTAAAGGCACACAACCTTAAAACTTAACAGAATTCTCCCCCCTAACACTCTCAAGAAAACATGGTTTCTCAAGCATAGTAAGCCACCAAATCAAATGTGCTCCCAAAGAAAAACTAGCCCAGCAAATAAAGGGGTCACTGAACAAAGAATGCTTTGAACAGTTACATCACAGAGAGCTAGTTTGATTGAGCCAGACAGTTCACTTGTATCAGGTTTAGGAAGTCAGCTCTAAAGTCTTGAAAGTAAGCATGTTAAGCATGAGCCTTTTAAAAACAAACACAATTGAAATACCGATTAACTAATCCTTTTTTAACAATGTAAACACCAACATAATCAAGAGAGACAAGGGAGGCATTCACAAAGTAATTAAAGCTAGGAGAGATTTAAAAAAAAAAAAAAGATGTTACCACAATCACTCACCAGACAAAAATA
>JASGAU010267433.1:0-12500 GCA_030220045.1 Australoheros facetus | reverse complement strand
CATAAAACAAGAAATATGACAAAGTGGACTATTTCAGACAAGAATGGGACAAAATTCCTCTCCCAAAAGTCCACAGGCCTGTAAGGTTCCCCAGCATAAACCCAAACTTAACTCAGACACTCTTTATTCACACACAGTTGCTCACAAACAGCATATGAAGATCAGAAATGCTATGCACACTCCAAAATTGCCTGGCACAGTGGAGCACATGCAAATCATGATAACTAAACCCTTCTGGCTTGACCAGGCCACACAGCTTGGCATGACTACATCATCCAGTCTGTGCACAAGAGTTCTCGAGGTCCCAGTATGCTACTGCGTAAGATGGGAGCAGTGGCTAGTCAATGTGGAGCAGTTGTGTCAATCAGTCCTCCCTGACACAGCCTCCCGAGCCTTTCTGCCCCACCTGTTTTTCTGCAGCTCAGCAGAAATAACAATCAGATATCACAGTCATTGTCTTGCTTTAATGAGATGTCTGGAATGTGCTCACATGTAGTTAACAATCATCCTGGTAAAGAAGTGCTTATCAACAAATCAATTATCAACTGAATAAGATGGTTTGTAGAAACAGTCAACATTGCTTTGACAAACAATCATGCTGTAACATTTCAATAAGGGCAGTCTCTGTTGTCTGGAACATCATTATAAGCCACCACCAAAGGGCCATATGCTCAAAGGGTCTGTCCTGATTCCTTGGCCCAGATGGCTAGTGTCCACAGCCTCCATCTCTGCCAAAACAGTGGTGGTGACTCACTGGCATTTATGGAGTCAAATAGTCAAAGCCTTCTGAGCTGGTAAACATGCTGTTGTTGGACTGACATCGCTGCTATGGAAGCATCTTAATCATAAGTTCTGCCTATGTGCAGGACACCAAATAGAAGATATGACCATGGAGTTTAGTCATGGTTTGATTTTCACTAAAGATGAAATGACTCTTAAACAAACTCCTTCATTATTAAAATCATATTTTATTATATGAATTATTTTGACACAGTATACACAAATAACTCAAATAAGCAATGACTTGAATTACACACTGCATGAATGCCAATATGTGGTGTAAATAACATGCATGTATACATGCACAGAATATCTACATTAATCTTTGTTGATATCTTATATTAGTGAAAAGTGAGAGTACATTGTAGGTCGCAGCTACATCCACAATAGACATGGTAAATGTTAAATAATGAATGATCTTGTATTTAGAGAAATCATCTATTTTATATTCACAACCTCAAAATTCACATTCATGAACCATCTGAAGTCATACATAATGGTCACAGACTCAGAGGCTTCAGAGTGAGGAATTTCTCAGAAATTTCTGAGAAATTCCTCAGCAGAAATCCATTCAAGCCCCATAGTCAATTCTTATTCATCACATCTGACTTTGATTAGAAACTTTTTAAGGTCAGGAGGGCATTTGCTGGAGACAACAGTGAGCAATAATGAAAACAATCTCAAAAACAAAAGATATGCCAGCTGCAGGGGGAGTATGACCTTTCAGAGGGTCATTATTCATTATTTCCACCCCCAAAATTTGTTGCTCACTGCCCTATCTGAAGGACTTATTCAGACCTTGGTGCCTCAGTAGAAGAGTCATATTTAAAGACCAATCCCATCCTTGATATCACCTGTTTGACGTGATGTCAATCGATGTCATGGCCCTCTGTTCCTCTTGGGCTGATCCACCCTTTTTCTTTCTTTTTTCTCCTCTCTATCACATGTGCTTTTCTTTAGCTCACCTGGTGTTTCAGGGTCAGAACTAACCTGTGGCCTGCCTTCCTAGTTACTCACCTGGTGACCATCAGCTAATTATGGATGCCCTATTTAGATGAGGAGGAGACCTTTAGTCGATGCTGGGTCATTGCACCTACTACAGTAGGGTAGATTGTGCTTCAATAGCTTTTGTCTGCTTCTGTGTTTGCTTTCCCTCATCTTCTGTTCTCCTCTGCGCTGGAAACCCTGAGAGAGCGGAGAGGAAGTGTTTTTTGCTCTCGAGTGGATTAATATTGGAGCGTGGCCATGCTGACACCCGAGCCTCTACGGGTGGAACTGGATTTATTTTTGGCTTCTTGCTTACTTCGGTATAAATAAACTTGTGAACTTTTCCCTCAGTCTGTACCTGAGTCTGTCCCCTACCACTAGTCATGACAAACAGCAGCCTCTGCTCCAGAGTTGCAAGAGGACTGAAGACTGCCAAACACTGATACTAACTGTAGTTAGTATCAGTGATCACTGATACTAACTGCATGACCGCAGATGCTCGTCAATAGATGAGTGATCTGGAACGATCATTTCATTGTGTGCTTTGTGTGCCCAGTGACAATGAGTTGAATCTAACATCTAACATCTTAATGTGTAAATGCACCATCAAGATGATATGCTTTGCAAGGATATCTTTAAGTTATCTGGATTTACTTAATACGCCTTGAGACGACTGTTTGTTTTGATTTGGTGCTGTATAAATAAAATAAAATTGAATTGAAATTACCCTAACGTCAGCAGTCAGGGTAAGCAGTCACACAAAGCTGACCAAGGGTTTCCCCTGCACGTTCACATGAACAGGGCAGCACTTTTATGGATTACTTACTTACTTAGTCCTCTTCATTCCTTTTGGGACATGAGGCCACTATCAGCTGCCTCCATTTGTTCCTGTCATTGGCCACATGTTGCACGTCACCCCAGGTAAGGTTCATCTCCTGCAGCTCTGATGTCACCGTCCTTTCCCATGATGTTCTTGGCCTTCCCTGCTTCCTTTTACCAGGTGGTGTCCATTGCAATGCTACTTTAGGGATACGCTGACTATCCATCCTCAGTACATGCCCCAGCCATTTGAGACGACGGCGTTTTATATCCACCCTCAAACTTTCACACTTGGTCTTCTGATATAGATTGTCATTTGTTATTCTCATGGGCCAGAATATACCACATATTCTCCTCAAACAGCTGTTGTGAAAGACATCCAGTTTTCTCATGTCAGTCTGTGTTACTCTCCAACACTCTGAACCATACAGCAAAACAGATTTCACAATATTATTGTACAGCCTCAGCTTGGTTTTGAGGTGGTATTGCGGTGACTTCCAGATAGGCTGAAGTCTGGCAAAAGTAACACGGGCTTTTCCCAACCATGCTGAAATGTCTTTGCTGGCTGTGTTCTCAGTGCTCATAAGACTTCCAAGGTAGGAAAAACTCCTGAACGACCTCGAGTGGTTTGTCATCCACAGTGACAGGTGCGTCTGATGTTGGGTTGATACACATGACTTGGCTTTTGGTGGTACTAATGTTCAGGCCTGTCTGTTGAGCAAAGCAGTGCAGTCTGTTTGTCTTTTCCTGTAGATGGCTCACTTTTGAGGACAGGACAGCAAGATCATCAGCGAAATCAAGATCTTCAAGATGGGAAAATAGAGTCCACTGGATGCCTCTTGGTTTGTCTGCTGTGGTCTTTCGCATGATCCAGTCCATGGCAACTAGGAATAAGATAGAAGAGATGATACAGCCTTGTCTAACACCAGACTTTACCAGGAACCAATCAGACAGCTTTCCATGAAGTATGACGTTGCACTCAAAGTGATGGTAAAACAACCTTATCAAGGTCACTATCTTACAAGGTAGTCCATAGGATCTTAGGATCTTCCATAGGGTTTCACGGTGCAGGCTGTCAAAGGCTTTCTGGGGAAAAAAAATCATTCACATAAAAGTGAATGATTCACTTTTATGGATAATTCACGGAAAGGTTATAGACAAGCAAATGATTTTAAAAAGATAAAAGTATACTATGGTAAAAATATAAAGAAATTAAACACAGACACACAGACTGATAGCTGCTGCAGATAAAGCAGTTGCATGAGTGTGTGAGAGAGGAGAAGCACTGTGCAGTAGTTTAGTATTAAAAGTACTGCATGAATGTGTGTGCACTTTATGCACTTTGTCAGTAAGACTGGAAAAGAGCAACTGTATAATTGATTACATTTAGCCTATTTGAAGCCAGGAAAGAAAGCCAGACTGTACAAGTTAACAGACTTATTAATATCATTCTCATTAAGACACAAGAGAATCTGTTGGGTTATGATCACATATTTCATTAAATTAATGTTTAAAAGACAGTTTTAGTTTTTATTCTTTTAGCTAAATAGACTATAAAAACAACAGAATTCAACAGTACGTTTCATCTGTGTGCAACTTTGATATAAGGTCCACAAGTACAGACAGGCATCCTGTTTTAAGATCCTATATTAATGTTTATAGAACAATAAAAATTATTGTACACAGGGAAACACAAAGACTTTATATGCTTTTAAATAACTGTAGACCCCCCTACAATCCATCCACAGACATCTGAGGGATCTTCCAGGAATGGTGACACTATTTCTGGAGAATTGATTGGTCAGTAGGTGGTGATTTGATGACCTGCTCTGCAGCAGGTTAGGTTCACAGTGTAAATTACCATGGTGATACACCCTGGTAAGAAGTGAACCACCTTCGTAGTACAGAAAATCCAGGGTTAACCCTGAAGTTACCTGAGTAAGACCAAATCCTGCAGGCCTCTCAACTGGCAGAGTCAAATGCAAGATGTTGACACAAAGAAAATAATGAACTAGTGAGTTTCCAGAAATATTAATGTAACCCAAAGGAGGTCTAGGGCAAAAGTAGTATTATAGGTATGACCAAATAACCAGAAAAGCAACTAGGGCCATGAATGAAATTGAATTAAACGCTATTTATATAACAACAAACAGTTTCTACAAGCGTGAATTCAACCTGATAAACCCTTTGAGTCCTGCAATGATACTACTATGAATTATTAGGTGATGAAGACGAGATGTGGCAGCTAGAGATCCAGCTGGTACCAGTGAGTAGACACGCCCCTGAGACTACCATACAAATACAAAGGAAACTGTTCATACACACACACACTCAACAAGAGAGGTAGAGAGAAGAAAAGAGAGAAGGCAGCAAGCTGGAATTGAAGGCATGTGGGGAACGTGACTAAATGTCAAATGAATATTTCTAAATGTCACAGTTAAAATTATATAAAGATTGAGAATGTAAAACCTGAACTTTCTAAAAACAGCTGGAAATGGTTGATGGATGTGGCTTAAAAACCAAAAAGCTCAAAAAAATCCTAAAATGTTTTATACATGCAATAGGAAGTGTAGACATTAGTGGTCATCCATGGTGGATGTACAGTAGTCTTTCTTTTTCATATTGTCAGCTATTTTCTATTTCTTTCTCTCTGCTTCATTTCTGTGACTGAGCCTTGCAAAAAAAAATTTCTGATGAGTAAGCATTAGTGTGATGTCCAGTGACCTTAATAATATGTTGCTAGTGGGCAGAAAAGGAAAACATCCATCCATCCATCCATCCATCCATCCATCCATCCATCCATCCATCCATCCATCCATCCATCCATTTTCTTCTGCTTATCCGGGGCAGCAGCCCAAGCAGAGAAACCCAGATCTCGCTGTCCCCAGCCACCTCCTCCAGCTTATTGGAAGAACACCAAGGCGTCCCCAGTCCAACCAAGCACCCGAGCTGGAGAGGTCTAATCTCTGTCAACCAAGACGGTCCTACAACATACAGAGCTTTCGGGAACTCAGAGCAACTCTCATCCACCCCAGGGGCCCTACTTCCAAGGAGTTGTCTAACCACCTCAGTGACCTCACCTCCAGTGATGGGCAAGTCGTCCCAACCATCCACAGACTGTGCTTCCTCTACAGAAGGTGTGCCAGTGGGATTAAGGAGGCCCTTGAAGTATTCCTTCCACCTCTCAACTACATCCTCATTTGAAGTCAGCAGTGCCCCACCCACATTATACAGTGTGTAAGTAGAGCACCACTTTCCCCTCCCGAGTCACCTGACAGATTGCCAGAATTGCTTTGAGGTAGTCTGAAAGTCTTTTTCTATAGCCTCACCGAAATCCTCTCAGACCCAAATTTTTGCTTTAGCCACCACCCAAACTGCATTCTCCTTGGCCTGCCAGTACGCAGCAGCTGCCTCCAAAGTCCCATAGGCAAACCAAGTCCAACAGGACTCCTTCTTCAGCTTAACGGCTCCCTTCACCTCCGGTGTCCACCATATGGTTTGACGATTACCACCATGACAGGCACCAGCCACCTTGCAGCCGCAATTCTGTGCAGCAGCATCAACAGTGGAGGTGCGTAACATGGTCCATTCAGACTCAATGTCCTCAGCCTCCCTCAGAATGATGTTGAAGTTCTGCCGGAGGTGGGAGTTGAGGATTTTACGGGCTGGGGCCTCTGCAAGGCATTCCCAGCACACCCTCATAATACTTTTCTGTGCGCCAGGTCTGTCTAGCATCCTCCCCCGCCACCTGATCCAAGTCACCACCAGGTGGTGATCAGTTGGCAGCTCAGCTCAGCCTGTTTCCACATTCATCTATGTTCAATAGCATTACACCCGCCGAGATGTTGTTATCAGCTTTTTATGCTGTGTGATGAAAAAAAAAAAAAACAGTACACATATCTGCCTGTTGTCCTGTATTACTCCAGTTTTATCTATGGTTGCATCTAAAACACAGTTTTTTATGTAAGTGTTCATCCACATGCTGTTTCATTTCTCTTTTCTATCAGGTGTCAGAGTGGGGTTACACAATAATGTAGGTCATGGTACTCACTTAAGATTTCTATTTTCTTATGGGAATATTGTGATTTTAAACACGCTTGCCATGTATGAGGAAAGAAAAATGATGAACACCAGGGATGAAAGAAAAAGGCAAAGAGTGACATTAAACCTGATGCAGATGCAGAGTGCAAAAAAAGAAGAAGAAAATGACAGGGGAGGATACACTGAGGTGTGCAGCTGACCGATTAAATCTCTCAGGCTGAAGAATAGAAGATGCAAAATGAAATGTCTGTGTGAGAAATACACAGACTGAACACCCCAAGCTGTAAAGGCTACAGAATAATCACTACTGGCATGCAGAAGGGTGTTCTGTAGACACTGCTGGTGAAAAGTGTTGCCTTCCACCAGTTTGACCCACATTCTGCATTCAAACAACAAACAGATGCCCCATACTGCTTCAGTCTCACTCCACTCTTTGTTGTTTTTATTTCTTCTCTCAGAAAGGAGCCTGTCATTTAAAAAGAGGATGACTAATGAAAATGATTCCTCTCCTTTGGAACGTGCTTTTGAAAACAGCAAGGTGACGTGGAAAATACTGACACTGCTTCAAATGTGTCATCAGTGGTGTGCTCAGAACATTTTGTTCCACATCAACGTAAAACCTTTGAAATTAGGAGGGGAGGAAGAAATGATTTTTTCAATTTGTTGTAATTGACAAGGCTACCTGTTTGAACTTAAGTAAGCCCAAAGGGACTTTAATATGACTTTCTTCGACACAGGCGACCTTGTTGCATATGATGGAATCAGCTCACATGCTGCTTGCAGTTTAAGGCAACAGAGTGCCCTTGTGTTTGTGTGTATAAAAAAATGTGTGTGTGTATTAGTATCTCAAACCCCAGTGTGAATGTAACCTGACATGCACGTGGTGCTACACATTTTTCTTCAATCGCATCCAGACACAGACTTGTATTATACCTAAAGTCATGTTCCAGCTGTAAGATCCATCAACAGCTGTTACTTTACTCCACAGATTTATCCATAATGTGCGCTTCGTGATGGCTCAATTGCTCACTACTCTGAACCAATATCTGAGGAAAACTTTAGCTGACCAGGTTACAATTTTCTTCTCATCCCAGGACCCTCAGAAAGACAGAAATTTGCTATAATAAGCAGATTTAGCCATCCTTACATCTTTGTCTGGTATACTTCAGGCCCTGAAACAGAATAGTTTATTTAATTCAATTTGATCATTGCACTAAGGTCTATTTGACCTATTTGTGTTAACTGCACATTGTCAATAAACAAATAGGTAAGATAGGGCACCTTCTCACCTTATTTTCCATACTTCACAAGCTCCACAGGAAGTGAAATGAAAATGTTGCACTACAGTACTGTGAAATCTCTTGAGCCTTCCCTCATTTCTTTATGTTTTGTCAGGAAGACGGGAAATAAGTGCAGCAATTTATTGAAACCTGGAGACACACATAGAATACAGTATATAAGGGAAAAAGAGTTTTGTACAACTGAGATTTTGTACAATTCTAATGAGCTTGAAAGGATGAGCTTGAAAGGATGAATGAATGAAGGAGTTTGGTATGATTTCCATTATCATTTAACACAACCTGAACTCTTAGACAAGCTTTCTTTTCATTTCTTCAAGTGGTCTTCAGGAATAGTTCTCCAGGCTTCTTGAATGATATTCAAAGCTCTTCTTTGGATGCTGGCTGGCTTTTGTTCTGTTATCCGTCGATGATCCCTCACTGCTTCAATGATGTTGAGGTCTGGGCTCTGGGGAGGCTCCATTGTGTGTTTTTCTATGCCTTTACTGCATTGACAATGTGTTTGGGATCATTGTCATTCTGAAAATTTTGACGAGTAAATTTTGACAAGATCCCCAATATCACTGGCTGAAATACAGCCCCAAACAATGACAGAACATCACCCATCACTCCATAAGACCCGTTGCTACTGATTTTCAGTCCAGTTCTTGTGTAATTTGGCATACCTCAGCCTTTTCTCCCTGTTTCCCTTCCTTAAGAATGGCTTCTTGACAGCCACCATCTCATTGAGACCATTTCTGATGGATTTCTGAGGCTTCAGTGAACAGTAGATGGATCAACTGAAAGGACAGATGCATCTCTCAGGTCGTCAAGGATACACTGCACATCATGCTGAGATATGCCAAATTTTCAACAAATAGTTCTTTGGAAATCACACTGTTAGTGTAAAAATACTATTTTATGTCTGTCAAACTCTGTTATCTTGGAAATTTTCCATAGATTCAACTAAAAAAATGGGAACAAATGATTTGTTTATATGACAGGCTGCTAGTAATAAAGTGCCTAAAGCTACAATTTAAAATTGGTTCTTTGATAAGTTGTCTGTTATGTAAAGACGCCACACTGATTCATCCCTTGAGTTAGGCATCTTTTTTTTATGCCCAAATGCTTCACAAGTTATGTGACTCAACAAACAAAATAACATTCCTGTGAAAATGGTCAGGTACAAGGACTGGACTGAAAATGAGTGAAAAAGCAGCCAATGTCCAATGAAAACTTTGGAAGCCCCTCAGGATCATTTAAAAAATTACAAGAATGTCTGGCTCCTTGGAAGAGAAATATAAAAGAATGAAGGGGGGCTCAAGACCTACACACAGTACTGTATGTAACGAACAAAAAACAGTATTGTGAAACATAAGTGACAACTCAAAGTGGTACTAATGTGCCTTTGATGCTTTAAGATTGAATACATAGTGATTACTCACAGGAATAATCTATTTGGTGATCCACTGCAGTGAATGAGCTTCCTGTTAGCAAACTAGCCAGGCTGCTAAATGGTACCGCTATTCAGTCATATCAGCACCTGCTGCTCTTTCTTGTTCACATGTAGTGGTGAGACTTGGTTTTTTTTTTAGATTCGCTCAGCAGTAAGAGTAGGCTCTTTTGGCTCCTTAACTGTGCTTCCTTAAATACAACGTAAGCAAAATTTAACACTGTTTTAAGCCTTGGTTGGTATAGGTGCATAATTCCAATTATATTACTCTATGTAATTCTAATAAACCTTACAGTAGCCAGAATAAATATTATTTGGTTTAAAAACATTAATGTATTATAGAATACTAATGATAAAGCTGCTAATAGCATAATAATTTCAAAAATAGCATAACAAAATTATCTTGTTATCACATGTAATTGGTCCCAGTGCAGACACACCAACACAACATTAAAAAAAAAAGAAAAACAAGAAAGTAGCTCAGGGCAGGAGCAACTCCTACCAGTCCCCCTGAACCAACCTGACCAAAGAGTCAAAACATTCTCGTTATTTGGTGTCAGGACTGTACTGTCATTGATTTTCTTCATTAAAATAGATGGAAGGCTCTGTTTTTGCTAACAAGCTTTCAAAGTGTTACATTGCTAATTGTCATCCAGCAAGCCTGTTACCTTTCTTACTCACAAACTGACAAAAAGTTTACACAGTTTTCAAACCATATCTCTGGAGTATTTATTCCATGGAAAAGGGAGGTTCAGTACAAGTTTATGATGCAACAGAGCTAATAAACATTGATAGTTTTATTTATTCATTTTAGAGTTTTGGGATGCCTAACCTGTGAAAGAGCAGGCAGTTTAATAGCCTATTGATCAACACTGGAAATTTACAGTTACAGTTGTGCTGATTGCCACCACTGATGGAGGCAGTGACTATATATTTGGCTTTTTTCACAGATGATATAAGGTGTGCTGGGTGAAAATGTCTACCATATTGTACAGTGTCAAGCTGTCCAATTTTTCATGTGTCCTGCTGAAATTTTTTATATCACAATCATTTAATATATTATCAAGATGTTGTCTGATGTCTTTGTAGTCAAGACAATACCAGTTGTCAGTTTCTGTTAGTTTAAAGCTGTGGGTGGTGATGAGGCTACTAAAAACACAATATATATATAGTCCAGTATGTGGTTACTGCTCTGTTTTTGTGCATCTGTTTTCTCTTGTCTCACTTTTAATGTGCATCTGTGGTGCTGTTAGGGAGTATCTTTTTATTTAAAAAAATGCAAAAAAAGAAATACATTTTTTCTTTTTCCCTTTTTGATGCCTCAAAACACTCAGACTGTATTTCAGAGCAATAGCAGTACAGCCACCCCGACGGCAGTGCTACTTCCTCCTTCTGCCCCAGAGCAGCTGCCAGTTCAGCCCTGGCACAGTGCTTCATCCAAACACTCATCTCTGCTGTGACTTTGGCTCGAGTCACACCAGCCATGAAAACTCTGAATTACTATGCAGACATACAAACAAATTTCCTCTGAGGCAAAAGATTTGTGCACACACCGTTTTGTTTTCAGTAATGGGATTTCTTGCTTTGTGTTGACTACATAGTGTGATTCACGTGTATTTATATGTAGACTGATGCAGTATTGGTTGAAACCTAGAAAGATGATATGAAAGATCTCAAATATCTTTGTCCAGTAGACCCCTCACATGAATACATGAACTGCACAGCTGCTTCAGAAACCCACATATATATGCAATACACACACATTCATCAGTGTCACTTACACTGAAGCTGCAGTTATAGAGTGAAGGTATTTGATTCTTCTTGGAACTGTAAATGGTTGCTGCTGTGCTTCCAGATAATAGTGTTGCATAACTTTGGTCATGGCTTATTTTTTTTATGCCCATTGCTGCAGAATAGGTTTCAAGTGCCAGTTTGATCACAGCTGCTTTAGTGTATGCCACCAGCCTTGGTTTGGACTATAGACCTCGGTAGCAGTACATGGCTGAACAGCTATCCATACGTTCAATTCAATTCAGTTAAGTTCAATTCCTGTCAGGGCAAGAGGCAGGGTACACCCTGAACAGGTCGCCAGCCTGTCGCAGGGCCAACACAGAGAGACAAACAACCTTTCACACTCACATTCATCCTCTCATTCACACCTATGGGCAATTTAGTGTAGCCAATTAACCTAACCCCGGTAAGTGCATGTCTTTGGGATGTGGGAGGAAACCGGAGTACCGCAAGCACAGGGAGAACATGCAAACTTCACACAGAGAGAGGGAGAGGCCTGAGCCAAGGTGGAATCGAACCCAGACCTTTCAGATGTTATTTTAACTGTGAGGCAGCAGTGCTAACCACTGCACCACCATGCTGCCTCAATTCAACTCCATGCTGAGTACAATAATCTGAGTTTTATCTAAATTTAGAAACATAAAATAAGAGGTCATCCTTGCCTTTATGTCTTTAAGAAATTCCTGCAGTTTAACTATTTGGTGTGTGTCATCTGGCTTTGTGGATAAATAAAGCTGGGTATCATCAGCATAGCATTGAAAATGTATGCAAGGCCTTCTACATTATACATGCTGCCTAAAGGAAGCATGTATAATGTGCTGCCTAAAGGAAGCATGTATAATGTGAATAAAACTGTTCCTAGCACCGAACCTTGTGGAACTCCATCATTAACCTCAGTGTGTGAAGAAAACTCCCCATTGACACAAACAAATAGATATCATTCATACCCCTGCAGCGCAGTGCCTTTAATACCTATGGCATACTCTAATCCAGTATTTTTCAACCTTTTTTGAGCCAAGGTACATTTTTTTCATTGAAAAAATCACGAGGCACACTACCAGCCAAAAATGTTTAAAAAATGATACTCTGTAGCCTATATTAACAATACAGTCATTCTCATCAAAGTGTCTTGAATAGGAATCAAATAAACACAAAAGATATATAATATATATCTTCTTTCAAATAAAAAGTGCACGTAACATGTCCACTTCAAAAACACAGCTTGAACATAACAAATGCCAACACAATGTGATCTTATAGTAGAAAACTTCAGTGTTTTGCAAACTCTAATTCTGTCCAAAAGCATTCTATTACCAGGAATAACACAACACAACAATACATGAGATAGCTCA
>JASGAU010266739.1:0-7500 GCA_030220045.1 Australoheros facetus | reverse complement strand
TTGGTGAGGCAGCTTTTGGGCCCTGTTGGTCAGTTGATTAACCAGTTCAGCCACTGAGATTCATTCATACAGTCGACTGGGCTGTCAGTTGGGAAGAGTACCATTTTACCATCAATATAGGTGCTTACATTTAGATTGGCTACTAACTATCTAATGACTTGTTTTGCTATCTTTATCTTAGTGGCTGTCAGAGCTAAAAAACTAACAAACTGAATAGACTGAGTTTCAGAACAGATGAGTAAGCTTTAATCTGTTTCCAGCTCTGCAGAATCAGATTTGTGTGACTCGGAGAGACGGAAAGACAAGAAGCATGGTAGTACATTTGATGTATATCCTTTTGAGCATATATATATGTAGAATCTGCGCAAGTGTGCATCTGTGTGCACTGTGTTATGGACCACCCGTAGGCCTCAAGCGTCTGGGTGAGGCTTGGACCTTGATGAATTATAGTCCCCCTACAAGGTGGTTTTGTGGCAAGTTGGGGGATGGAGTGGGGTTGGGTTTGTTACACCTGCAAGCTCTGTCATTGCAAACCTCAAGCTAGTTCCCTAATTTTGGGCAGTACATGTGTTGGCCAGGGTGTAAATGACTCCCAGCTTTCCCCCCTGTAGGCTCAAGGGGAAATCTCACACATATGGTTCATATACTCGTTTGTTTAAAAATGAAGAAACTTCAAGAAAGGAGCATGCCTTAAGGAATGAGAAAATTCTAGCTTTCCAGCTGGATGTGGAAGTAAGAGCAATTTTGTGAGACATGCAGACAGAGTCCCCTGTTGCAGAGATATATGTGAGCTGCACTTTCCTGGGACCCCAGCAGGTATAAATGACACTTCTCATCTCTCCGGTAGTGGGCCTGCGACTGTTACCAAGTGTTTGAGGTGTTTTTACCTCATGCTGACACTGATAAATCTGTCACCTGGTGGAATCCGTCTCTGGGCCCACAGTTGGAGGGAACAAATTGTGACTTTGGGTTGGAGAGGGGCAAGAGGGGCGGAAGGAAGGAAGGAAGGAAGGAAGGAAGGAAGGAAGGAAGGAAGGAAGGAAGGAGAAAAAGTGAATAAAATAGAGAGAAAGTGAGAGAGAAGTGACCTGTCAGCTAAGCCCATTTATCATCTAGACAAAATGGTCGCCTTCATGTTTTCCTGCTGACCAGCCAAAACATCCCGTGGTAAGCAAGTTTTAAGGTGATGTGGTTTAAGTGTGCATTGCTGGGTTTCTTTATCTTTTGTTTGCTTTATTTTTTTTTTTTTACTTTTAATCAATTCATAAGCTTATCAGTATGATTAACATTTCCTTTGTTCCTTCTCAATGCTTGCTCTGTGTTCGTCGCGCACGGTGCATAAAGATTGTTGTGTGTGTGTCTTCTCCCTTAGCATCAGTATTTAAGAATGCTCCATGAGCTTGTAAAAAGATTAGGTCATTGAAGGCTGGCAAAAGTACAGTCAGAAAAAAAGGAACTTGTGTGTGGTATTTATAGAATGTGGTGAGACGGCTTCTTTGGTCACTCTTAATTATTTTTTCCATACAGCAGCAGCACCCGTGATCTAATGTTGTACTGTTGTGCGTGGCTATTAAAAGTTGGTATGCTGTGGACCACATTAATGAGGACCTCCAGTTGGAGTGGTCAGGTGAAGCTGGGCCTTTGGTGGCCAAAAAACTGACAGATTCATCCTCTGGAGAAAATGGTGAGCCAGTTTTGGTTTGGCAACACTGTGTGTGTGCATGTGTGTTGATGAGCATGTCTGGGAACTGCGCTATATGTTCGAATATAGACATATGGATATACCCATATAAAAAACACATCAGTACAAACCCGGATATGATTCACAAGTTTTAATACTACACTAAAATTAAGACACAGACATTAGTCAATCACATATTGCTGCTCTCGTACATAAAGAGATGCATGGTTAAAAAATGCAAAACCTCGCTCCCCTGCCCCTTTCTCTGACACAAAAACATCTTATCAGTTAAACCCTTCATTATCAAATTCAGATCTCAAAAGTATGCTCAAAAAGAGGTGAGTCTGATGCTAAGCTGATCGCTCTAAGCAATGTTATTAGATTCTGATTATTCCTTTGACTTCTACTTTCTTTTAATATGATTTTTTAACAAAGAAATAACATACTGTAGATCATAACTGAATGGAAAAAAAGTGATCTCAAGATTGGAGAGGATAGGGGATTGCTGATAACCACTTCAATTAGTGACAATGATGAGTTTATATGAGCTCACTTTAAAATTTTCTTAATAAAGATGTGTCCATAAATTCACGTAACACCTTAATGGAAGTAGCAGGATAAATAATAAAACTTTTGTCTCATTCATATTTAAGAACTGTGAGTGATCCAAATATGCGTGAAACAACTCTGTTTTCCCTTTGGTCTGGACATGCAATCAGATTTATAATCTTGCTAATAGATATATGTGTGGATAAGATGGAATCAAATTGTCTTAAATCTCTGAATTTTACCTGGACACAGGGTGCTTTAAATGTGAAAATGAAGCATTAGATTAGATTTCAGCAAACAGTTTGATCTTTAGTATTTGCTGTACACATCTTTTGGCTCTCGCTTTTTGCACATACTGCAAAAAGTTTCTGTCAAAGAACATTTAAGTTGTCTTGAAATTGTCATTTAAAAAAAAAAAAATTCAGTGCATGCTCACTTTCTTTCTAGTCATTCTTTCCTACTTTCCTCTTCCTCTGACTGACCCCATTTGCACTCTTCACCCTCCTCTCATCCCTTTCACACATGCATTAACACCCACACAGTAGATTTAAGCATGCAAGGAGTCATGCTTTAATATGCTCGTGGGTGGCACAGTGGTGCAGCGCTGGATTCAAACCAGACGGCTAACTGGGGCCTTTCTGTGCGGAGTTTGCATGTTCCCCCTGTGCATGCATGAGTTCTCTGCGTACTTTCCAAAGGAAAAAATCTTAGGTTATCTGGTGATATTGAATTAACTATGTGTGTGAATGGCTGCGTGTCTCTCTGGGATAGGCTGGTGGCCTGTTTTGCCTTATGATAGCTGGGATAGGCTAAAACCCTCACGCTTCATGAACTTGATTTGGAAAAGAGCTTAAGGATAAGAGGATTGATATTATGCTTATGCATTTTATATGCAAAATCAACTGGTTCAGATTCAGTATTTTGAAATTTATTTTAAACATAATCTTCACCAGGAAAGTAACCTTAGCAGTTTTACAAAAACAAAAAAACAAAAAACTTTTACCTATGCTGCCTTACTTCATATATCAGAGTCTTTCTTTTGTCTGCCTTGCACTATTCGAAATGTATGCGAAAACATCAAAAATGCAAAAGCTTCATCTGCGCGAACCTAAAGCAAACCATCATATTCGCATACATTTCCAAACAATACGCCATATATCTCGACATTCATGTACAGTCTGTAATGAATGATGGCCTTTAGTGATGGCCTGTCAATAAGCAGCATGGGCAGGAAATAAAGAGACCCCCTCTTTCCCCAATAGGCAGCAACATAAAGAGAGGTGGGTGGTGGTGAGAGTGGGGTGAGCAGATAGATCATAGTAACAGCCAATAATAAATGGATCATGCTTCTATGTTTTTAAAGCCAGTGGCAGCTGTATTGAATGGGAAACCTTGTGTGGGGGAGAAAATAGAGGTTTATTGATCAGAGAGAGCATGTAGGGTGGAGTGGAGTTGGAGTGCGGGTGCTTTGAGGCCTGTCGTCCTCCAGGAAAATGATGTTCTCACTGAGTTTTCTATTTCATAGGCATCCAAACCCCCACACCTCCACACAACACTTCAAGTCACTCACTCTCATGTCACGTGCACTCCCATAGTGTACACACACACACACACACACACACACACACACACACACACACACACACACACACACACACACACACACACACATCAGGCTGTGGCCACATAGAGAAGCGGTAGCACTCGCTTCGTATGTTTGTTTGTGTTAAAGGTCAGGTCAGATGGGATATTTCTGTACCCACCTTTGTTGTTTTTCTTGTGGTCAGAAGGAGTATTGCAAAGCAGGCTACAGCAGTAAGTGAAAACATCCATGGTGTCTGTAAAGAATGATGTGTTATTTGTTTGCAAAAAGGCCCACCACCCTCCACCACTGCTTGCTGTGCTATGCTGCTGAAAGCACCCTTTGCTTTAGAAGTTCATAGAGTTTGCTACCCATTGTAGTATTTTTGCATAAATGTTATTTTAATGTCATAATTCTGCTGGCTAACATTGGGTATCATTTCTATGGTTTCATTCAATGCAGATGAACTACAAATAGGTGACAAATCAAAGGACAAAACAAAGTTTCCAAAAAATAGTTTTTAGAGATCTGTTAGCCCACTGCTTGCCACCAGAACAGCTTCATTGCATCTTGTTATTGAACCTACAAGCTTCTGGACCTCTGCTGGAGGGATGGATTACTGGTCTTCCCAAAGATATTACCTCATTTGGTGTTTCGATGATGGTGGAGAGTGCGCTATGTAACACATTATTCCAAAATCTCCCATAGGTGTTTAATTGGGTTGGGATCTGATGACTTTGAAGGCCATGGCATGTGACACATCATTTTGATACTCATCAGTGAGAAGGATGAGGGCCTGAGACCACTCCAATGAAAATAGAAATATTTCATCAAGGGGTAAAGGTGATCTCTCAGAACAAGTTGTTATTGATTTACAATGACCCTTTCTTGTAAAGGGACAAGTGGGTCAAAATCATGCCAGCAAAATGACCCTTGCAGTATTACAGAGCCACTATATCCTCTCACTGTAAGGGTCAAAGGTTAACATTTTCCTTTCGTTTGTTTCAGTTGTTTATCTTTAAAAACTATAAAACTTCCCAACATGATTTGGTTTAAAAGTGTTAGGCGCCACTCTCTCTCTATAGAAACATTTGACACACTCATGCTGTGGTGGCAATATCATTTGCAGTAATGTTCCTATTTATTTTCTCAGTTGCCCTCGCCAAGCTCAAATTCCGAAAACGATTTTCTCTCATTTGTTTCTCCTTTTTTTTCCCTCGTATTATTTTTCATTCTTTTTGTCTCTCTCTCTCCCTCCAAAACCCCAGTCGCATGCAGACTGGGTTGCCGACCAATTTAAACAGCAAGGTTTTCGGCAGCTAAACGTCGGCAAGCAGCAGTTCTGTGGTCTCTGCAGTACTTTCTCTGTGGCCACACAATTAAGGATTTAGGTGTGGCGATAGGAAGAATGTGGAAATTGGATCCTGGCAGCACACACCCTACTAACTCTCTGTTTCTTTCTTGCCCTTTTTCTTTGACTTCACCACTTTACTCCTGTTGTTTCCTGTCTTTGTAAGTCCTTGTGTCACAATTGCCTTCTCTTGCTTTCTCTTTGCTCCATTTCTTCCACTCTTTATTCACCCATTCCTTTCCTAACTCTTCTTTCTCACTCTCTTATTTCCCTTTTTCCTTCTTAAATGTATTTTTACGTTCCTTATCTTTTCCCACAATCTTCTGTCTCTGTCTTTTCTTCCCATCTTACTCTTTCACTCCACCGCCATCATACTTCCTCTGTTTTACCTTGTACCCTCATCCCATCTCAGCTGCACACTGAACCCACGAACAAGCATTTGGGTTTTCCTCTTTCCTTCCCCACAGACACTGAACCTGGAGAGAGAGAAACCCGAGAGTGTGTGTGAAAAAGGGAAGTAAATGTAGGCAACATACATTTTATAATGAAAATGAGGCAGAACTGCAGAAAATAACAAACTTGGTGGGGGATCACATTCTGCATCCAGAGATAAATGGATTTAAGAGTAGTTTTAGCTTAATAATCTTACTGTATTTGCAGTTTAATAAATTTTCAGTAGTGTCACTATTTCAAAAGACTGATTGCAAGATGAGTGCATTTTCTCAATCATGAAAGTCTGAACATTTTCAAACATGTTTCTGAGCTTTAATTTTCATATACTGAAATATGAAGTAAAGCAGTCAAACTGTGTCTTTTTTTTTTGGAAGGGCAGGTATATTTGGATACTACCTTATCAAATTTAGAGATACTTTAACATGCCATGTGTAATGTGTGAAAGCATCCACAAACAGGATCTCACTGGGGCCTTCCTGTTACTGCATCTCTGTTTGTGTGTGTGTGTTTTCTCATGCATTGTGTTAATTGCAAAGTCATTCTAAAAAAGACAAAAGAAAAGCATAAACACAGATATGAACTCAACAAGTACTTAGACAAAGATAGTCAAAGGAAAATGAATTCCCTTACAAAATATTGTAAAGGAAATGTAATTGTGGGTTGAGCAGCAGAGTTGAATATGTGGGTTGTACCCATGAAAAATTGCCACATCTTCTCTGCCAATGCAAAACAGCTTATTCTGCTATTGACTCTTGTTTTGAGCTTCTGGTACTCCAGGTGCTGACAAGCAGGCTGGTCATTACTGGAGGCAGTCTCAATGTAGAGAGATATGATTCTGCAATCATTGGTAATTCCATATCCCCATAGTCTGGGACCAAACTCTAGCCTCCAAGTTGACAATGTTTGCCCCAGCAGAGCAGGCTTTATTAGCGACTACCTCCAGGATATGGGAGTGAAAAGGATGGAATGGCCTGCTTGAAGTCATGACCGCAACTCCATTGAAAACTTGTGTGACCAGCTTGGGTATTCTGTTTGTGTCAGAGTGACCAACACAACGACACTGGCTGATTGCGACAAATGCTGGTTGAAGAATAGGATGCCATCCCACAGTGGTGTGTGACCAAGCTGGTGACCAGCATGAGGAGGAGTTGCCAGGCTGTTGTGGCTGTGAGTGGTTCTTCCACTGAGGCCCTTGTCTGTTAAATGAATAAATTGTCAATATGTCTTGTTTCTTTAGACTGCAATAATCCAATCCAATAAATGACACCAAACAAGTGTCAATAGCAGAATAAGCTGTTTGGCATTGGCAGAGAAGATTTGGCCAGTTTTTCATGAACGGGATCACATACTCAACTGTGCTGCTCACCCCACAAATGCATTTTCCTTACAAATGTGGCTCCATTCAAGAGGAAATAAACAGGCTTTCCAACAGTATAACATTTATTGCCAAGAAGTGTCGTTACAAAAAAGAAATACTCAACCCAACCAATTTTTCCTTACTTTTTGTGCTAAATTTATTTGGTTTCAGCTGTGACCAGTGGAGGTGCCACAGTATCTCAACTGGTAAAGAGCATGCATCATATTCTAAGGCAGAGATCCTATTCCAGTTATAGGGTTTCCATCTGCTACAAGCCTTTCACTGAACATCACTACCCTTTGCAGTCATTACTACAAAATGTTTATAGACTGTGTACTATTGATTTATGCATTGGAACACAATGTTACAAAGCAAACAATTAAACAGTTAATTTGGTCAGTCTGATCAACCTTGCCAAATGGAAATATAATAACAAATATGGTATATAAATATGGCACCTAAATTGCTGAGTCAGTGCAATGGAATGGTAATACTTGTGTAAAACATGTTTATATATATATATATAT
>JASGAU010266482.1:0-13588 GCA_030220045.1 Australoheros facetus | reverse complement strand
CACACACACACACACACACACAATGCTGCTCTCTCTTCCTGGTTGTAATTTGTTTCCAGGACTCGGATGCTCTACTGAACACACCAAACAGCAGAGGTTTCAGATTTGTGCAATGACAGGTTAAAATTTGCTCTGATGTAACAGGATTTAGTTATTTATTGTTCAGTAACATCAGCTTACCAAGCCTGTAAAGGTGGAGAAGTTGTGTAGTTTCTGGACTCTGAATCTCTGCTGGAAATGATCTGTGAAAACAGAGCTGAGGTCCAAAAAGCTGCATCTCTTTCCCTTAAAAGGTCAGTGGATCACTAACAGAAAGGAGTACTCAGTGATAGTTTGCAGAAAACACACAGACACACTGTTTTTACACTCCCACACCTGCACCAGAAAGCAGCTTCTGCCACTTCCTCTCTCCTGAGGGAGGAGGTGCAGAGAGAACCCCACCACCACCTCTGTGAGGGGTTGAGCTTGTCCCCAAATGAAGCTTCTCGACTGCTGACGCCAGCTATCTGTTAGTGTTTCACCCTGTTCATACTGATGAGTTTGAAACAAGCAAATCCCCACATTTTTTACAGGAGTGTCCTGTTAGACTCCACGGCCATCTGTGCTGCGGTTTGCTTATTTGCGTCATTAGTTGCTACCGTTGGCGTCAATTTCAGGAGGGTGCATATCATTTAGAGCGCATGCACTTCTCTTTCCCCTCGCCCCCGACTGGTCAAGGCAGACAGCTGCCCCTCCCTGAGCCTGGTTTCTTCCTTCCCACTGTCTCCAAGTGCTGCTCATATTGGGTTGTCTGATTGTTGGGGTTCTCTTTCTAATATTGTAGGGTCTTTATCTTACAATATAAAGTGCTTTCAGGACTGAATTGAATGCACTTTTCTCCCAAATAAAAATGTGAAGGAATTACCTAGAAAACATTACATTTGACTTATTTTCCTTCTTCAAAGGGTCTTTCTAATTCCCAAAATATAAATCATGACTGTAAAATCTCTTTTTGGGTACATATAATCACCCCTGCTCCCTTACTATACTACGATGTCAGTCAGGATCTTCTCTGCATCCAGTCAGGTTGATGAACCTGGAAGAATCAGAGGAAAGGAAGTCTGATATAACAGTACTTTTACTTCTTAAAAGCACTTTTACATTTTCATTAACATTCATACGTAATGGGAGATTCATTGTGGAAATCAAAGTTGATTAAAAATTATTACATCATTATTACATTACATTATTACAATCCTACAAAAACTTAAATACATCACTAGTCTTGTCCCTAATCCTCTCTTGGTTAACAGTTTAAATAAACGCACTGTGAGAAAATGACATATCACATCCTGCTTCAACTGTTCGACTCACCGTTTACATTCCTGCTCTCAAGCTGCACAGAAAGCCACCTCAGCGCTAAACTCGGAGAAAATACTGCAGCGTGAAGGGTCGCAGAATGAGTGGCTGCTGCCCTCTGCTGGTGAGATGCACCCACTACATGAGAATGAGCCTTAATGATTTTTTCTGACTGAATTTCATTGTTAACTCTGCTTTAGTGCTTCTCCAGTTTTAGGTTGGCTAAAGTGTGGGCGGGTGGGGGGATGGATACAAATCTGTAGATTCCACCACATAAGGTCCACTTCCGGCTCATAAACAAAGAGAAAATTCACAGGGAAAATTCAGGACTGGTCAAAAAGATGGCATCATATCAGAGTTTCATCACCGGTTTTATCAGAGGGTTCACATTAAAAGATAACTTGCAGACTTGGACAGTAAAGTATTGAATATCTATTATATATAGCTTATTAATTATTGAATTATAACAGCTTAATGCAAACATGTGTACCTTCTGTCAATTATGAGAACCTCAGTCAACTACCCATGACTGGCCAATAGGATGCAGTGTATGGGATGATGCACAAGCATCCACAGTGTTGGCTGATTTGCAACTATAACAACAAAACACATGCATATACAAGAGAACAGCTTTTGAATAGCTGTCCACTGTAGTGATCATCATGCATGAAAGGGTTAAATCTATGCAATTAAAATATACCAGACATACCATCTTAATGCACAGAGACCAAAGGGACTCCTGTAGAACTATTCTGGGAAGGAGTCAAAGTAATGTGAAAAGATAATTTCCAAAGAAACTTCATTAGACCCAAAACCATTTTTTTGTTTGTCCACATTTATAATAAGCATTAAAGCTGCAGAGCTAAAGAGTCCTACCTGCAGAAAGAGAAACGCGAGTCATTCAGGCTAAAAGTGAAGCTTGCACACACAATTTAAACCCAGTTCTCCCAGATGAAAACTGCAATCAGTGCAATCATGGGTGGAAATTACAAGAAGCGAAAAGGGTTTAGATCGCCGTTTTCTGACCACCTCAATGCGGCATTGTAAACCAAGATGCATACCTCGGTTGTAACGAGCAGTTATTTGAGTTGCTGTTGCCTTCCTAGCAGCTCGAAGCAGTCCGGTCATTCTCCTGTGACCTCTGACATCACAAGGCATTTTCCCCCAGAAAACTGCCACCCACTGGATATTTTCTATTCTCTGTAAGCCTTGGGGGATAGTTGTGTGGGAAAATCCCAGTAGATCAGCAGGGATTTGGGTCTGAGTATTCCAGATTTTCTTCCCACTCTGATGCTCAGTTTGAGCTTCAGCAGGCTGTCTTAACCGCGTCTATATGCCTAAATGCAGTGTGAGTGTGTTTCTTTTTTAACATCACGAACAAGAAAAGACTACATATCGCACTGGCTACTTGTAAAATATCACATCCATTTAACACGTTAACTTTCATGGATCAGCTGCATATTAAGCATCAAGGTCTGCTTAGTACAAATAAGCGACTTGAGGTTTAAAAATAAAGATGCTTTTCATAATCAGACTTTGGGCATTTTTCAAAATTCTTGTACATCCTTAAAAACTGAGAATAAAATGCTCAGAAAAACCATCTACAAAAACAGCAAAATATAGCTTTATTGAAATCATAATTTTAAAGCAATCATGCTTAATGTTTGAGTGACATTATTACATACAGTACATACAAACATCAGGCACACATTTGGTAATCATCTTGTGCAGGTGGTGAGAAGCATCTGAAACTGATGTTAACAAAGGGGTAAAGAAACCACGTTTAAATCTGTGTGTTTGAACACGATTCTCGGTGGCTTACAAAGAAAATAGATACCTGACAAACTCTGATTAAATAGAAAACACGCACGCACGCACACGCACGCGCACACACGCACACACTGAAGGCACAGCCAAGAGCCTCGTTACATTCGGAATAATCTGAGGAGTTTCTTTAAATGAGTTAGGAAACAGTAATGTTTCACTGCGTGTCGATACACGTTGGCCATTCAGACCAGAAAAAAAAAAAAACCCCAACAAAAACACTGACTGTTCAAACTCACAGATAACATGTAAACATTTCAGGTAGCCACAAACTACGCAGCGAGGAGAGTGTGTAATTATTACCGGCATGCGGCATGTACATCAGCAGTGAGAGAGCACAGTGAACTGAAAAATGACCAAAAATAAAAACAAAGAAACAAAAAACCCACAACAGATGTTGACAAAATGTTAAACACTCTAAAAGCATGAAATACATTTCTACATGTCCTCATCTCCTCTTTAGTGTTGGTTTTATCCTACATGAACATGCTGAAGTTCAAAGGAATAAGAGCCTTGGTCCAGTTGTCTGTAGGATAATTTCCAAATGTCACATAACGGAGACATAAAGGATGCGGAGGCTCTAAGGACATAAATAATGAGCTGAAGTGTTTGGGGGTCACGTGATTGCCACTGTGTTTATACAAAGCTCTTGCAAAAAAAGGTCACTGTCGCCCTGACCAGCAGGGGGAGCACTTGCTACATCTCCCACACATTACACTTAAAGGGAACACTATGCAATTATGTGCAGGACGTCAACAATCAAAAGTGAATGAAAGATGGCATTTGTGCTAAAGCTGAACAGCAGTGACTTAAGCATTAACTTCTAAATAAAACACGAGTTCACACTCACATACACTCACCAACACACGCGTTCCTCAAGAGGAGGTAACGAAAATTAATCACTGTTTCTCTCCCTTAGTCAAGGCCTCAACAACCAGAGAGACTTTAATCAAGTGATGGACAGCTTGTGTATATGCACACACACGTCTTTAGCCTGTTTTAAAGAATCTGGACTCACAGTAAAGCAGCATTTAACATAACTCAGCACTTGCTGCAGGCACATTATTAGCAAATACGTCATGCTGAAAGCTTGAAGTGACACACCTGTGAAATGCACTTCTGGTATTTCTTTTTTTTAAAACATCTTTGAACCTGAAGCAGAATTAGACCAGCATTTGGATTTCTCCAAACCCAGACCGGCTGAGCTGCAGAGAGCGAGGCTAAACGCCCCTCCGAACTGCCACAGCAATAAAACAAATGGACTACTGAGAATGAGCCACCCTGAGAAACCCCCAAAGTGGCATCGGGAACATGGCCTGAGCTTCAAAAAAGACCCAAACAAAAAAACAAAAATTATGAAGGTGGTTTTAATATTGTGGCTGACTGGAAGTAGAGAGTGACACTGGTGGATTTTCTGTAGGAAACTGTGTGAACAAAAATTCTGGAGGTTGAGTCTGAGCTGCAGAGCCATGAGTAAATACTTTTGGGAGTGTGGATGGAAAGGCAGCACAAATTAAGCCTCCAGCTATGATTACCAGGAAGTGTTCACCGCGGCCTCTTTTAAAGAAACCACCGCATGTGGGAACCACCGCTTTCATTAAGAAGAACGTGTTCAGAAAACAGTCACTTTTACTCAGTTCAACAACCCGACCAGCAGATTGACAAAAAAACGACCCACGAGTGCCAGATGGACCACTTCCTAGGTCTCCTATTTACTTAATACAGCACTGAGACACTTCATGGTGGAGGTGACACATTGTTAAAGCATATAAAGGTCATATAAATAGTTGTGATATAAATATATGAACTCAAAGACATTTGCTTTGGGTGAAGCTCGTCCAACAGCAGAGCAGGGTTAGCTCACCTGTGGACATAAGTCAAAATACTAAATGTGGAAAACAAAACCAAGAAACAAAAATCAGTCCTGTTGCGCCTTTCATCGTTTTTTTGCGGCTACCGCCCAACATGTGGAGGCTCTATGTGACCGAACTATTAATATCTTAACTTAAAGCTGCCAACTTTTAGGTTTACAACCTGTTCAAGTTAAAATATTTGCCCTGCTGGCCTTTTGCAATTAACCTTGAAATGTTTTCAGACTGACTGCCGTCACTGGCAGGTCAGGTTGGGTCCACTGAGCCAGGCCCAGATCTGAATCATCTCCTGCGGGGTCCTTGGGTGAACCAGCATTAAGCTCTTATAGGCACAGGGGTTCGACCTGTACTTCTCCTCTATGTTAAAGGTCCTGAAGCCTTTGTGCTTTTCGGGGGCCAGCCCCAACTTACGAAGACACATACCCGTGTAGACATCATCTATTGGGTACAGTGCTACGTGTTGAGACACGTTGTGCAGGCGAGCAGCGATGTCACCGGAATAAAGATACCCGCCTCCTCCTGCGTATGGTGGGTACATCCCGATGTACATGCTCTCTGGGATAAAGTATTTGACCCGCTTGTCTCGGTGGGGCCCTGCGTTCGTGATCACATCACCCACAAACAGGTCACTGGCTTTGGACCCTGAGAGTCCCTTGAGAAAGTCCAGGATGCGGAATGTGTTGACAAAGACGTCGTCGTCGCCTTTGAAGATGAAGCGGGCGCCGGAGCAACGTGCCTGGATCCACTCCAGAAAAAGCACTTCTTTGATGGTCAAGTTGAAAAACGAATCCCGGAAATCCCATTGGATGATGTCTTTATGGTGGGCGTTCTCAAAACGCAGCATAGAAGACAGATCCGGGTGGTGGTCTCCGGCTGTGGCGTTACCGAGGAGGAAAATGGTAACCACCGTCCGATTAGCTATTACGCCTGCTCGTCCCCAGGACTGTCGGATGGCCTGGCGCCGGTCAAAGTGAGGCATCAGGGATTTGACAGCCAGGAGCAGGAAAGGTGGTTCCTTACAGATATCCGGCTGGTCCGTCATGATTGGGTAGGAGCGGCAGTGCATGTAAACCAGGAAGTCCTTAAAGCGGCCTGGCAGGGAGTTATAGTCTTTCACCTGAGTGGTAACCCTGAGGTTAGGCTGACAGGGGTAGGATGTCAAACTGGTGTCGTTGAGCCATTCAGGGAAGTCTGTGCGGCTGTGGTTTGTCATGAAGATGTGATTATTGTGAAAGTCCAGAATCTGCTGCTGACGGTTCCAGTAGGACGAGCTGGGAACCAGTTTGGTCCAGAAGGGTTTGGAAGGGATGTGGACCTTATGATGCTCGACTTTGTCTTGGCTGATGCTCCGTGAGATGATGATGAACAGAAAGAGGTTGACCATCGCCACGGACACCACAACCTTAAACTTCTTCTTTGGTAGCAGTGCCATGACAGATTCCTGCGCTGGTCAACACCTGTGCAGACACAGAAGAAGAAACAAAGACTTTAGTTTTCACCACAAACTAATCTTTAGGTTCTAGTGGACAACAAGGACCATTTACTGGTTAGTGTAATAAAGTCAGTGAGGTAATTTTAGGTTAGTGCAAGCATGGCAAACAAACTGTTTATGGCTCGTTAAGGATGAAATGTGTCCGTTTACAACTTCTCTCTTTGTTGAGAAGCAACAGGTGAAAGAAAAAGAAGAAGAAGAAAAAAAAAAAAAAGGAAGTGAAGACACTTAAGCCACAAAAACACTGACAGAAAACTCAGATGGAAACACTCATTTGTGCTGAAATTACACATAAAAGTGTGTCGCAAGAGTCTATTGATCCAAATCCACTGCATAACTGTGGTGTGTGTGTGTGATAACTGTTTGCTTGTTTGGCAGTCATAGAAGCAGGCGGTGGTCAGTGTTATGTCTCGCAGGCCTAGGGGACAAGGGAGTAACATACGATCAAGAAAGGAACCAAAGAAAACCCATTTCTCCGGATCCCTGGACCACGTCTGTTGTTGGCCAACAGATAAGCCACCCTCCCACCGGGAGTAACGCACTTGTCCGCTGCACCTGGCCCTCGCCACGCTTTTTCCTCTCTCTTCCGCATCTCGCATCCCCCTCTTTATACCAGGTGTCCCTAATCGGAAGTGGACACACCTTGAGTTTGGCCCAGGCTAGAGAGAGAGACGGCGATCCCACGCACACCAACACAACACGGCACACAGCCGTAACAGTCAGAAAACACACAGAAACCAGCGTGTTCTTTACATTCATTTTGCATGGATGACTGCTTATCAACGAGGCTTAAACTTAATTCTTCCAAAACACTTTTCCATTAGATATTGCTGCAAAACTATGCAACTCAGTTTTATTTTTTTTACCATGAAGTCCAACTGAGTTTAAATCTCTCTATGGTAAAAACTCCACATCTGGGCTTTTCAAGACCACCAACACCACCATTTTTTGTGGCCTCTACTTAAGAAAGAAAGAAAGAAAGAAAGAAAGAAAGAAACAAAAAAACTCAAACAACTCTGCATCTGTTATGAAACATAGATCTGTAAAACTGAGGAGCTGGTGTGTATATATTATCACTATAATCAATTTAACTTTGAGCTTCCTAACTAGATATGCAACTCCATCACCAGGCTCGGTGATTGTGTTCAGCAGAACCAGCTGTCACCCATATTTATGTGTGCTCATGCAGTGTTCACAGCCGAGAGGCTGAACTGACTTGATAATTTAGACACATGCATGCCCGGACCAGTCAAAACTAACTATGATAAACCTATCAGAAAATGATCTGCTGTGTGAAAGCTGCACCCAAGTTCAGATTTACCACATGAACCGTCAAGGTGAAGCAACATGCTCTCTGGAGGAGAGGGGGTGGGGGTGGGGGGTGGGTGTAGTCTGCCTGAAATCACAGCACTACAGCTGCATGTCTGCTGACATGTTTACTTAATTGACACCATATTACGTCAGAGACCAATTTAATGCAAGACAAATATTTGAAGATGTATTGTACTCTCAGCTGTTGTCTTGTTTATTCAAACCAATAAGAAATGAAGACAACATATGAGCTTGAATACCATCCTTTCAGGAGGCCCGGCTGTGCCTCAGGTTTCTGCTTTGGCATGCCTTCCCTCTGAAAATGTCTGTATCTGGACTTCTTCCCCTCACTCTCTGATCCTCTCACTCCCTCCTTTTTCCCCAGGCCAGCAAAGCAGCCACATTAACAGCATTACCATCAAGTTATTGATAAACTACACCTCCTAGTACTCACACTGCTAAATCAGAATAGCTGAATAATATGAGATTGTCAAACAAGCCAACGGGCCAGAGTGTGAGCTCTGAAAACCAAAAACTAATCAACTTCTCGACCATCTCAGTCAGATAAACAGCTCTCCAAACAGCAATGTTTTTAGGCCATTTACAGGAGAGCAATCTGCTGGGAATGGTATAATTTTTCTGTTTTTGTTTTTTTGTAGTGCGTGCAGATGGCAATGTTTTCAAAATTAGCACCATTCACAAGGAACTGCAAAAAAAGTTGAATGTGCTGTAGTTTCCAGGCCAGGCCATGAGTTGGTGGTGAGTGTTTTGTAAAGTTTTTGCAATGTGATCTATTTTGTAATGTATGCAATGCAATCCAGGTGATGGTGCAGCAACTGTACACTTTGCTGAAGAAGTGTTAGACTAAAAAAAAAAGTGAGCAGCAGTACAAACAGCACTCTGGAATCCACCATAGTTATTGTTGCTGATTTGTGTTTGGGCTGCTTGGTATCTGGAGACTGTTTAGAGTCTTTTGTTTAGAAATATTTGGATCTAAGAGTGCTACTCATTAATGGGTTTGGCTGCTGCAGGTGTTTTTGTCATTTCTAAACACCCAATAATCTCCTAACAGAGTCTCTTTTGCTTTTGTTTGGTCTCAGACTCATAAGCTCTTTGCGCTCCTCTTTTTGTGCTGTTCGTACTTTGTAAAAAAACGCGCCTTTGCCCATTAAAAGATTTTAATTTGGCCTTCACTTGATTCCACCTGGTTGTGAATGTCGTCCTCTTTTCCCCCCAGAGAGCCGAGGGTCATAACGATCTGGCAGTTAGAGTTATTCATACTGATTACACATATCAGAGTAAACAGTTTAAAAAGGTGAGCGAGCACTGCCTGATCTGCGCCTTCACTCTTTCTGCACTGCTACCTGTATCCTTCCTGCCTCTGTATCGTGTTGCTCTCAGCCTCTTAGCAACAACTCTGCACTCTGCGCGCCTCGTTCACCCCCCTCCCCGCTTCTGCCCGTCTTCTTAAACGTTTCCTCCTTTCCTTCGAATTCACTCTGACTGCAATACAAGATAAGAATACATTACACTGATTGGTGTTATATGACAAAAAGACGAGCATGAGCTTATGTCATTTTTCCTTCAATCCCCTCCTCTCACTTTTTCCCATGGATAATTGCGATTTCCTTTCCCCTGCATCCCAAACAAGCAAGCTCACTTTTGGGAAACAAGTGGGTGGGCCGCTGGGGCAGGCTTCTTAAGAAGAAGCTAAACAACATGTAGATGAAACCACAACTTCGGGAACTTTAATTTAGCCTGACGTATACCTGTGCAAGCCTGGTGTACCATCTGGATCTGGTTTAAGACACTAAAGTCAGCCACAGTGTTTTTGGTGGAGGGTTAAGACAAGTGTCACGCTTCCAATTGTAAGCATTCAAAATTTTTGGTTTACACTTGCAGGGAAACAAAAACAGTGCATGAAGAAATGATAGCACTGTGCATAAAGTTTAGGGTAAGTTCACATTCATTATACAACACACGACAATGATCACAAACACGTTTAGTGTAGTGCCGCCTTCAGGGACCAGAGGAACACCAAGGAAGTCCCTGATGTTGTGATACTGTATCATACACGAGACACAAGATCCTCAGATAGAGTAACTGTGGCACGCTCTCCAAGGTGGAACAAACCTGCAGCGTATTAATCCTTCTTGACTGAAGGAAAAATTATAATGACTGATAAGCATTATAATCTTGATAATTTAACACCACTATTGATTAGCTTAAGTATCACACAGTTTTTCAGCTTAAAGACGACTTTTTACGAGTGATTTTCTTAATCTTGAATAGAATTAAATGAATATAATTTTATTTATTTTTTTTAAAAGAAAGGTGTCTGGTCAGTACTTAGGCCCTGACTGTGGGGCATCTTTGACCATAAAGCCTGCCTTGAAAAGGCAACCAGCCATCCCTGACATCACCATAGGAGGTCTGTGGGTGACGATGGGGCGTGACAGGCCTCCCGCCCTGGCTGCGATTGCTGTGTGTTTTCCCTGTTTGTCCATCTGTGTTGTTTCCTGGTAGCCAGAGTTAATCAGTGCAACTGGGAGTACCTGGCCAGTCTCACTTGAGGATTTAAGATCTCTCTCTCTCTCACTCTCTCTCTCACCCTTCCGACTGCTAACATCACTGACTAACAAACCTCATAATGTTTCTTACAGTTTTTGTATTCTTTAGGTTAATAATTTGTATATTCTGGTTTAAACAGTGTCTCTTGCATAAATTGTCATGGCTCATAAAGTCTTGATTATACTTTCCATGTCTGTGAGCCCACTGGGGTCTGCTTGGGTCTGAGTGGCTTACATTTCATCAGACAGTGAGTGCAAGGGTCCGTGCCTGCCTGTTGTTGTGACTGTGTTGACTCATCTGAACAATCTACATTACAATGCACCAACTATGCATGCACAGACTTCAAAGAAGTATAACAGGAATGACTAGTCGGCTGTTGGCTCTCCAGCTGTTTGTGTCAACATCTGCAACAGAGAATAATCAAGGTATAAGCTGGACCTTGACACAGGAATGCTCACCACAGGAAGTGTGAGAGATTCCAAGTGATCCAGAGACAAAAATCAGCTGCAGACAACATATTCTCCTATAAAACACTTGGGAATTTTACTTCCTCTGGATCTTAAAGACCTAAGGCTTCCTTTGAGCTGCACTAAACAGAGAGTGAGTTTGAAGATTTAGGGATAGGAGAAAGTGCATTACAGAAAAGAAAAGGGTTGTACTTAATTTATTACACAATGGAGAAAAAAAGTCACTGTTTAATCATATTTCATAATCACTGGAAGCCAACATTTAAACTGCAAAGCTGTGTGCAAGTGGACCTAACTGACCGATAGACTTCTTAATTTGATTAGTCTAAATCTTGTGCACAGAGTTACCTCAAACCTCAATATAACAATGTATCATCACCACTTTAAGGACATTCAAGAACATATTTAGATCCAGAGCACACACGCCATACCTTAAGAAAAGACAGTATCATTCAGATTCTATCATCATAGGAAGCAATGCACAGAAATTGAACAGTACTAAGAGCACTATTTTTACTTTAATACAGCATCTCTGCCAATTTTCTCCCAAAGGTGTTGAGCATCCCCTCATGTGTGTTAATGGGTATATTTACCCAAACTTTTTTGTTGTTGTTTTTAGATAAATATTTAGATAAATATTTTGCTTTTTCTAGCGTCTATCATGAAGCTTGTGGTGATACCATATGGTGTCAGGTAACAAGTCTGTGGAACTGTGATGAGATCAGTAATTTACCAGACAATGCCAGGCTATGTTTGACTACTGTGGCTTCCACCTGATAAAAAGGTTCACTGAGATGAGGGATCTCACCTGGGGGGGGGGGGTATGAGACACTGGAGGACAATGGCAGGGTCGGGTTTGTGTGCTGCGTATGCCTCTTTTCCACTAGTACCTTCTCAGCTCAGTAGGTACCAAGACTACTCTGTTTTTGGGGTTTTCCATTAGGTGGCAGTACCTGGTATCAGGTACGTTTTTTAGTACCTACTCAGCCAGATGTGATGTTAACAGACTGCATGCCACTGAACCAGGAAGTGATGTCACTAGATGAGTCGTGAGGGTGATTCCTTAACAAGAATCACACGGTGTTTGCGTTGCATACAATTGATGTCACAGGACTTTTGGGCCACCTTGCTATAATGACCACACCCATATTGAGGCGATACTCAATTGTAATGGAAAACGAATGAAACTGACTAGAGTCGAGTCGAGTCAAATAGGTGTTAGTGGAAAAACGGCTTTAGTGGATTTTAACAGCTTTCATGATTGTGTTTGGATAGCTTTAAATACCATATCGTGGCGTGAACAGATGGTCAATGCACCTTCCTAAAGGCTAAACTTCAAATCATGTTTCAATTTAAACAAAGTAGTGTGTATATGCATAATGTGATATATCTATACACATCTAAATGAGTGACTTAAAGTGACAGAAAGGCAAAGCATATTGTGTGATCCTACCTGTGCAGGTGAGTGGGGCTCCTCAGCTCTTGCTCTCTTGGTGTCTCCTCAGCACTTTTATCCCATACTTATGTACACCCTCTGGGGACAACAGCCAATGAGGATGAGAGATCAGGAAAGGGAGGAGGGAGAGGAAGGGCTGAATCTGGAAATGAGAAACAACCATGGTGTAAAAAAAAAGTGAGAACCAGAGCAAGATAAAAAGGACTAGTTCTGCTTTTACATGCTGCTTTTTAAAGAAGTCAGTGTATGATAGCACTGATATAAATATAATGCATTTAATATATGAGGCATGTACCACGAAGCATATTTCCAAGAATTATTGTAAAAGTAGTAAAGTTCACAGTGCTCACACTGCTCCGCCTCAGTCTGAGGCTTTTCAGGCCTGAAACCTGTCTAATTTGGCTGTTCTGCTCTGGATGTCACTATTTGCTCAGATTAGTTCTCCACACTTTGGACTCTCTGCTTAGTTCAGCTATGGTTCCCCTGCAGCTCTGCACAGCCAGCAACCTGCCTGGTTCTCCTCGTGTTTGTAATCCGCTCTGTCACGGCCCAATATTCCATTCGCAACCCATTCAGCCTGCAAGAATTATTCATCTTTTATCCAACTGCTGTCCGCTAGCTGCTATGTTAATGACAACAGATGGCTAATGTGCCTATCCAGCAACTACTAACAGTTAAACGGCTAATGTTAACATGTGCGCCGGCCAGGTTAAGATTTATGATAACGGTTAGTCTGTCAGTGGCGGTATGTGTGAAGTTGTATCAGCTGGAGGAGACCAAGATGACACTGTTGGTATTGATACTGTTGCAAATGAGTATCTTAAATCAATACTGATTTTTAGTATCGATTAATATCTGAGTATCAGTTTTTTTTTGACAACCTTATGCCATAGCTATGGCATAACTGCAAACCCCTCTGAAACCCTACGCTGTAACCTGATGTGCACCTCCCTAGAAATGTAACTACATGTCAGGTTGATGAAGTACACAACTATTGTGGCGGGCCTGTTTAGTGCAGCTGAAAAGGTAATAAACACATAATGCTCGGCAAGGACGTTGGCCACTTACGGCATAGGCTCTACAAAGATCACCACAGAAGTCTTATGCTGCAGACCTAAGCAGAAAGGGTGCATTGTAGGGCTGCAACGATTCATCGAAGTAATCGATGACGTCGACTACAAAAATTTGTCGACGTGAAATTTCATCGTCGAAGCGTCGTACTTTTAAACCCATTCATATATTTTTTTCCGCTTATCGT
>JASGAU010266345.1:0-10052 GCA_030220045.1 Australoheros facetus | reverse complement strand
AGGCCTCGTGGCCCAGTGTCCTGCAGGTTTTAGATGTGTCTCTGCTTCAACACACCTGAGTCAAATATAGAAGTCATTAGCAGGACTGTGGAGAACTTGACTGCATACTGAGGAAGTAATTCAGCCATTTGATTCAGGTGTGTTGGATCAAGGACACATCTAAAACCTGCAGGACAGGGGCTCTCGAGGCCTGGAATTGAAGAGCCCTGCTTTAAACACACACTAAAAATCTGAATAATTAAACACAACTCAGTTTCACTATCAATATTGATAGGAAATGCTCTTCTTGACCACTTCATACCAGGTTGGATCCCCGTTTGCCTTCAGATCTTCTTACTTCTTTGAGATTCAACAGATTTGTCATCCAAATATCCCATTCCACCACATCCCAAGCTGCTCTACTGGATTGAGATTTGTTGATTGTGGGGGCCATTTGAATACTGTGAACTCATGACATGGTGTGAGATCTTGCTGGATGCAGCCATCAGAAGATGAGTACACTGTTGTCATAAAGGGATGGACATGGTCAGCAACAATACTCACATATGCTGTGGCGTTCAAACAATGCTCAACTGGTACAACATTACACAACCACCAGGAGCCTGAACTGTTGATACAATGCAGGATGGATGCTTTCATTTTGTTTATGCCAAATTCTGACCCTACCAATGTCACGGAGTTGTTAGACTAGGAAAACGTGTTGTGCATTCAGAGATGCTCTTCTGCATAGCTTGGTTGTAATGAGTGGTTATTTGGTGTCACATTTTCATCTCGACTCAGTGCACTTGGAACCACAGCTGAGTGCGTGCTAAAAAGTACCTGGTACCAGATACCACCTGATGGAAAACCCTAAAAACCAAGCCGAGTAGAGTCAACCTTTGAAGGTACTAATGAAAAAGTGGCATATTATACCCTTCCAATATCTGTTTAACATGTCATGACATACTCACATGCAAAATTATATAGACACATAACAAAACTCTATGACACTTCAAAGAACCACACACACGAAGTGTAATAATTCTATGAAATGTTGAGCCATCTATTGCAGACACCTAAGCAACAAGGTGGAAGTCATAAAAGGGGGCGAGGCACTAAGTGCGAGAGACAGGAAGCAACACAGACATGGAGAATGGAGGATGTGTGAAAAGAAAGACAGCTGGGGAATATCGAAGTGAGGGGGGGATAAAAAAAAAAAGACAGCCGTCAATCATTCTGAGTCTATGGAGAAGGATTGAAATTCTGATCAGATCCCCAAACACATACCTGAATTAAAGGAGGGAGACAGTTCTGTCTGTACAGTTGTGCGTTCTGCTTTCAATGCATGTGTGTGTGTGAGCATGGCCTTACTGTGTGTATGTGTTTTTCCAGTAAGTGTGCAGCACTGGCTCTTACATGCAACTAAGATATGTTGCATATATGAACCCAGTGTGTATGTTAAAATACAGGTTGTACTGTGAGCATACTAGTGATAGCTGCAGACATTTCCATGCTTTTTGTGTGTTGACATCTCTGTGGTGTTTTTGTGTATTGTGCGCATCTTTGAGTTTGTGTCAGTGTCTATGTGTGTCTGTAAACAAAGGGTTCCAGGGCATACATAGATTCAACAACACATTAGTCCCTAGTTGGCTGAAAATGTCAATATTCACTATTCACACCAGCAGAAAAGCTTGGTACGCCAAACCAGTGGGGGATGCAGGTCAGTCTTACTTTTTTAAAGGTTACTCTATATGGCATTTCCTTTATATAAGAGAGAGATGAGGGATGAGAAGAAGAACTACAAAACGGGAGGGTTGAGAGATGGGAGAATGCCACACTATAACTCTTATGCTTGGCTTAAAATCACCACAAACCACTTTTATGGCGAGTAAAATAAATATGCAGAATACGTGGATTATGCAAATTATCACACATGAGCTGTTTTCACTTTTCTAGCCATTACAGGTATGACTGTGACATACTATTCATTAAATGGTCTTAAAAGATCCCTGTAAATGTCTAATGTACAAATAAACATATATGAGAACACAGTAGGTAATTTTTCTAGGAACTCATAGCTATTGAGTGAATATGTTGTGTTTTGCCTCCTATATAAACATGCAACTTCCTCAACTAAGCCAGAGTAGTTCCAGTACTCAAAAAGCATCTAAGGCAGACGTTCTCCTGGCCTGTGCTCCATGTGAGAAAAGGTCAGATCCATGTCCCAACACTGATGAGTCCAACCTTCATTTCTTAACTGATGAAGGCTGGATAGACCAAAGTGTTTAAGTTTAACAATTACTTTAGCAGTAGGCAGGGCTGTGCACGAGTTCCACTGAATATTTTTAACAAACATTTTGGTAAATTACCACCATAACTCAAATGAATTGCAGAAAACAGCTTATATATAGACACCTTCTTTAAATAAGTGATTTGGAGAAAACAAAAAACAAACTCCACCAGTGTTCCTAATCATTTTAACATTTTGACATTAATCATTTTGAAAATTGTCTCTAAAAGTAAAGCAGTGAAACAGTCATTTACATAACTGTATTTGAGATCTTGTGGAAGCACAATTGCTACATTTATGGGAGGTAAAAGATACTGATGTTTCATTAACAGCAATGTACTTTTGTAACCCTATCTCCATACCTTTTAAATGTAAAGAAAACAATGCTTAAAGAAGAGCTCCAACTCACAAAAGCAAAGGTTTAAACATTTAACCATCAACAGCTGACCAACACATTCAGTGTGTCCGCCCAGCATACTATTATTAAATCTCCCTCCAGGCTGTGAAACAGAAGAAAAGCTAGTGAAGATGGCACAGAAATTTGCATCATGACTTCACTGGGCCAGCTGAGAATTCCATATTTATTTGTGACTGATAGGACAAAATCACAGATGACTCAAAACTAAATCAGCCAAATTATATCTGTATATCTATCTGTTGTGCCACTCAATTGAGTTTTTGATTTGATTTTTGCAACCCACTGCCTCCCTCATGCACTCTCTTTGTCTCCCTAGCATATTTTAATATATTTGAATTTTCTCCCCCGCTATCTCTGTGGCTCTGTCTCTGCATCTTTGAGACAGATAAAACCTTGTGCTTTCGATTGGAGCGTAATGGATTATTTTCCTGAGTGGAAAATGACGGGTTATTTCCTTGAAGTCTATCATGGCAGCAGCAATAGAGGTTTCTAAGTCAGCAGGGCTCAGCGGAACAAAGAAGAAATTCAGGTGATTTGGTTTGGTCTGTCTTTGATGCAACAGTGGGGATGATTGGAGGAGTTACATCTCTGTGTTTCTGTCATTGTTTACCCTGCTCATGTCGCTCTCTTAGGAGCACACTTGATGACTTTTAACGTATTTCTTTTGTTTCTCTGATTCTATTTCTGAGTATGATTTTCTCTTGCATGTAGAATTTTTAGGAGAGGTATTTTGAATATGACTGGAATAATGTGGCATGTCTTGCACAATCCTAATGTGGTAATCAAGATATCAGTATAGGGTTTGCTGGTAATTACTAACTCTGAGCTATCATCTGTTAACTGAAAATTAGAGCTTTGAGATCTAACAAGTTTTATTTTATTTTAACTGTAGCTGTATAAAAGTAGCATATACTACATATAGTCAAATGCAAATTAGAGGCCAAAATGAAAGGCTATGCGAAGTCCTCACTACTTGGATCTGTTCACTATGTGTCAAAAAATTCTCTAGACTAGTGTAAAAGTGTGTGTTGGAAAACAAAACATAAAATACACTATATTGCAAAAATACTACCTTTTCTGCCTTCATATGCAAATGAAATTCGAGTGACATCCCATTCATAATCAACAGGGTTTAATATGATGTTGGCTCACCCTTTGCAGCTACAATAGTCTCAGTTCTTCTTTTCTAAATATAAGCTAGAAACTTTAAGACATAGTGCCTGTCAAGAAAGACATACCATTGACATTTTAAAAATGTAATATGATTTTTGTCAATCCATCTTTAGTGGTTTTCAGAGGACTGACACAAATTAAGAAAATAAATGAAGAGACTTTTCCCCGGCACTTTGTGCTTAAGAAAAGAATTTTGCTTACTATCAGATGAAGCTATCTGTAGTATCATGGGACAAAAGTGAGGTAGATCTTTTGGACTATGCTGTACATGTTGTCGAAATTTGTAGTATATTTCACCATATGGATGCAAATAATTAGGTCCCCAAATTGGTTCAAATTGTTGGACATTCAGATATTCTGGCATTATCTGTGAAGATAGAAAATGACATATCTGAAGTACAGAGTGTCAATGTATCTCCTAAAATATCTCGACAGGTAGGCGACAAATCAGAAGGAGAGCAATCCATGGATGACAGGCAGGCCTAAACACTAGAGCGCTACGTTGCCTTAACCAATGTTTTCAGAAAATCAAACAACTTCAGCTGAGAAGCTTAGCCTTCATTGTCACTTTGATTCCCTATAGAACTCAGTTAGGATCAGCCTAAAATTGTTTTGAACCCTAAAACTTTTAATTGAAAGTGTCAAGAAGAGCATCCAAAATTCAGAGAGCAATATCACTGGCTTGGGTTCTGACATAATGGCATTTTTGTGCAATGCCTGCAGTCACACAGTAACATTACATTGGACTGCAGTGATGAAGAAGGTCAAATGCCAAGATCAGGTTTCCATAAAATGCAGCTTAATTTCTTTCTAGAGCAGTTGAATCACTGCAAGTTACCATCAACTACTTTTCTCAGTGTTAGTTAATCATCAACATAAACAGCCAGTTGTAATACTTAAGTGGTGACGAGCAATCAGATGAAGATATTGTGATAATAATAACTGTCTTCTTTCAAACTGTAACTGAAATAGCATGATATATGCGAGAGATATATTAGCTTGATGTTAGATCAGAAATCTTATCGCTATTCCTCCTGGAAGAGGTATACCTCTTAGTATTCTGTGGACATGTATTTGGAAGAAAGCCCTTTAGAGAATACACCAAAAGGACACATGGGCAACTGAACTATACAGCAGTATTGCATATTCTGCTTTATTTCTTATTACCTGGACCTAGGTATGCTGCCAAAATAGTTAGTTCCATAAGTGTGAAATGGCTTCATAAGGCTTCCTTTCCAGAACGCACACACAGCAGACTGTCTCTCTGGCAGGAGCAGAGATGTGTGTTTTCCTCAGGTTTGGTTTTTCAACAGATGGTCACACCTGTCAAGCATCTTTCAGCTACTTTGAAACTTAGAATTATGATTTCCAGACAAAGAAAGAAAAAGGAAAAAAAAAACTGCCAGGTTTGTACCAACTTTAGCACACAGAAGCAGGTAAAATCCCTAATCTACCCAACGGCAGTCAATTGTAGAGAATTTTACACCAGAAATTTTCATTTATTTGTCTAACTTTTAGAATTTAGCTACCTTAGCCTGAATGCTTTCTCATAAAAAAAACAAAATAACACTGTGTACAAATTTATACCCACAATTACTGCATATAGATGCTTATTAATATGTTACCTAATCATGAATTAATTGCCACCTTATTATGGTGGAAGGGTTTGCACACCTGCATGATCCCAGGAGCTTTGTTGATATAGTCAAGATCATCTCAACACACAATGTACTGGAACAAGTCTCCTGCAGATGGGCTGGACTCTGTTTCTATGACTCTATGGAGTTGCCCTGAGTGAGACGGAGTGAGCAGGGGTGGGTATACTGGTATACTTGTTAGGAACACTGGACCAACTCTCCATCCTCTCAAGTTTGTGTGAAAGTGTGTGGAAGTTTGCCCAACCAGTCCATATGTGCTTTGTAGACTTTGAGAAAGCATTCAACATCCTGTGCCGGGTGCTTTGGGAGTACAGGGTGACTGGCCTGTTGCTACAGGCCTTTCACTCCCTGTATAACCATAGCAAGAGCGTGGTTTGCATTGCTGGTAGATAGTCAGACCCGTTCCTGTTGAGAATTGGATTCCATCAGGGTTGTCCCTTGTCACTGATTCTGTTCATAATTTTTACGGATAGAATTTCTAGCTGCAGGCAAGTGTTGGAGGGTTTCTGCTTTGCATCTCTACTCTTCACAGACCATATTGCTCTTCTGGTCTCATCAGGCAGTGATCTCCAGTATGCACCATGGCAATTTGGAGCTGAACGTGAAGCAGCTGGGATGCAAATCCATCCATCTCCAGATCTGAGACCACAGTTCTTAACTGGAAAAAAGTAAAGTGCTTCCTCCAGGTCAGGGACATGTTGCTGTCCCAAGTGGAGGAGTTAAAATATCTCGGGGTCTTGTTCACAAGTGAGGGGGACTGGAGTGGGAGATTGACAGACAGTGTCTGCAGTGATGTAGACATGTAATGGTCTGTTGTGGTGAAGAGAAAGCTGAGTGTGAAAATGAAGCTGTCGATTTACCAGTCAGTCTACATTCTTATCCTTACCTATGGACGTAAGCTGTAGTGATCAAAAGTAATCATGTGATTGCTGACACAAGTGGCAGGAATGAGTGTCCCCCAGTGGCTATGCTCTCCTTTTAATATAAGGTGAGGAGCTCAGTCATTCATGAGGGTTCAGAGAGTAGATAAGTATGTTAAGAGGATCCTAAAATGTATTTATAGTCAGTAAGTAGATCATACTTTGGCAGCCCTACAGGGTAAAGCCACACAGAAACCTTGAACCTGTGGAAAGTCAAATTTATAGGTATTTTTTATGTTTAAAGAGAGATTAAGATTAATATTTTTAAGGCTGATCATGAAAGAGTCATGCAGAAAGAAGAAAAAAAATGAGCAAGAGGGGAGAAAATAGTTTTGCATATGATTGTTGATGTTTCCAAAGATCTTCTCTTAAATTAGGTTTGTAGAGAGAATTATCATAAAGCTTCCAGTGTCTTTTCTTTGCTTGACCAACTGTGTGAGTGCCTTCCTGTAAATATTACATGTATATATTTATATGGATCAGCATCAGTGCTTAAGTTGGAAACTAACAATTTTTTGGCCCGATCAACAATGCACTAATTTAAGGTATAAACAAAGATGCAGTCAGTTCATTTCAATAATGATCAAGATTCTACCAAGAGCAATACCAGGCCAAAATAAGTGTGGATGGAGCAGGAAATGCACAAAAATTATAGTGTATGCTCAGATTTTATGCATGTGTTTCTCTCTAGAAAGAGTGTGGCATTTCAGATAAATGAGAGGCAGCTAAATGAGACTTGATATTCTTTAATATAAGGGTGAATGCTTAGACATTGCTGGGGAGTCAGAGTGGTCTTCAGGACTGGCATTCAGGTGGAGCGCAGGATTTATCAAGAGGAAAGTTGCATTATTACTACAGGTGGGAAGTAATGAAGTACAAATACTTTGTTACTGTACTTAAGTAGATTTTTCAGGTATCTGTACTTTACTTGAGAATTTATTTTTCTGACTACTTTTTGCTTTTACTTCCTACATTTTTATGGTACTTTTTACTCCTTACATTTTCAAAACAGGCTTGTTACTTTAGGTTTAACACATCTGACAGAAGTTTTCATTTCTGGTCTCTGCTTAGATTCATTCACTGAATTCAACCTTTATACCTCATGTATGCTGTCAGCGTAGAGGATGGAAATCAGCTAAGACAGCTCATAAAATACTGGGTTACACCTTTTTTGAATTCAGTTCACCCACACCCAGCAGTAAACCTCAGAGCAGCAGCTGATCACAGCCTGCACACCAAGAAGATTTACTGGAGCTCACAATAGAAAGTTGTGATTCTTCTCCCCATCCAGAGCCACTACAGCTGATCTTAGGGTTCCTCCACCTTCTGAATCCCACTTTGACCCCTGAGTATCCTCATGTTTGTGTTTAGGTGTGGAGGCACAGTCACCCTCTACAATGTATGCAACAGAGAATAGAGCTGTGTTTGAATTCCCTTTCACAGTTTGTGTTCTACATAACAGATTCAAGCTGAGTGCATTCATTGGAATTAAATTTTAGATTTGAATAATGCTTGTATTCTCAGGTAATGTTACGTTATATTATTACAGTAATATAACAGGTTTAGTTAGCTTTACAGAAAAATTGGAGGACGTTTCTGTAAAGTTAGCTTTACAGAAACGTCCTCCAAAGAGCTACTATTACTTTCTTACTTTGAGTACATTTCAGAGCCTGTACTTTTTACTTTTACTTGAGTAAAGAATCTGAACCAGTACTTCAAATTTTACTAGAGTAGTTTTTATTACAAGTACTTGTACTTCTACTCAAGTACAGTATATCTGTACTTTTGCCACCTCTGGTTATTACCCGTTATTCTAAATAAAAACTGACATTTATGTGTAAAAACAGACCTTCATGATGTTTAGAAGAACGCAAAACTATATTCACCATCAGATCCCAGGCCCGATAAACTTCTACTGTGCCAGATGAATAAATGTGTGCGATGCTGTTGTTTTTTTGCTGCAGGCTATGTGAGTTCATTTTAGTCAGTTTTATATATTAAGATTCAGACATTAATCTATCAGATTAACATGGCCCTATTAACAGCTGCATTTTAACAGAAATTGCAATATGATATGTGAAAATTCCAAAAGATAACTAAAGGCAATTTTAGAAAACCAAAAACAAACAAAACAACTTACCTGAAAGTTGCTCTGTGTGAGTGCATTGCTGAGAAATGACATGCAGATGCATTGTCATTGTGCGCCCATTTCTGTGCATAAATATGAGTGAAGCCGTCCAAACCCATCAGCTCACTGCAAAAACGTACTTTGCTGCCTGTAAAACAAGATGCATCATTGTACGTGTCTTGTGCCAGAATTCTTTTCTTCCCTCCTTTCAAGGCTCCACGTTCAGTTCAGTTCAGCTAAGCTCTGCTGTATATTAATAAAAAAAATAACAGTATTATTGAGGGCCAGAAATATGTGGACAGCCACAAATATTCAGGGTAAGGACTCAGTAAAAAGTTAAAGGACACGGCCAGATCGCTCACAGCTTTGAGCCAACCACCCGCACCAATTACACACTCATTCTGATAAACTTTGCCATCTCATTCCAAATAAATGAACACCCCTCCAGTAACCATGACAAATATCAGGCACAAAATGAGACATGCCTTTTTTTTAAATGAAATTCAAGAGATTTTGTGTAAGCACACCATTTGCAACATACCTCAAAACACCAGCAATTGATGTGTGTAGCATAGTCTGTTTTGTTGTTGTTTGTTTTGTTTTTGTTGGGGGGTTTTTGTGGCTGCAAGTCTGTATGTTGGTCTAATAGGATATTAATTCTGTAGCTTTTTATTTGGAAGACAACCAGTTACACAGTAACAGATTTCTTTCAGACAACATGTGTGTTTGTCAGAACACATGTATTTTGTTTTATCTGGTTAATTATGTTAGTGGGGGCCATTCATTACGCTGTGCTTCTATGAATATTTAGGTGTTTTCTTCTCTCTAACATGGTCATTGGAATCCCCAAAAGCCTCAAACTGAGACGAATAGTCAAGCTGCCCTTTCTCGTGTACCATGTGGCTCTTTGAATAACTTTACTAGTGCTACAATTTAAGGGTTGTAATAAGCAGTAATTTCCACCTCACTGTGTGTGTGTGCGTGTGTGTGTGTAGACAATGTTTGTCAGAACTACACTTACATTTACCTGTGAATAGCTTCAATGCATAGTTATAGCTGTGTTTTCACAAAGCTGATGATATGAACACTGAAACTACTTATGACTGTCAGTGATTGATTTACTGCATAGATCGCTTTCTTAGTTTATCCACACTGCCCACATGCTCTACTTCTAATACACATGTGCATGCATAGACAGAGGAAAAATGGATTGGTTTAATGCAGGTGTAAATGCTCACTGTTTTAGCTGTTTTTGTGCTGCATTGTGGCACTGCAGGGTATTCCAGGTTGTTAAAGCAGCAACAGTGGAAGTTTGGCACCACCAACATCGACTGTAGCGGTTGGGAGTTTATAGTATAGATTCATTATCTAATATTATAAATAAATGCCATTACACTCCATTACAAGATAAGAAAAAACCAATCAGTGCTATTTAAACAATTAATTGAATTATATATATATATATATATATATATATATATATATA
>JASGAU010265791.1:0-11322 GCA_030220045.1 Australoheros facetus | reverse complement strand
ACCAAGTGCTTGCTCATAGGGGGTCGTTTTGACTGTTGGGTTTTCTCTGTATTATTGTAGGGTCTTTACCCACAATACAAAGCACCTTGAGGCGACTGTTGTTATTTGGCGCTATATAAATAAAATTGAACTGAACTGGATTGAATTAGAACTGTATAACTAAAATTGTCATTACACCAAAAGGATTCACAATAGTGATATTAACACTATCTATTGAAAATTTGAAAAACCATAATAATTTAACACATAATGTCCTCTTTAACTTGATTTATTATGAGTTCTCTCTCTTTTTTGGCAAATCTGTATAAAGTATGCAGGTGGACAGACACAAAAGTCTGAAGTTCTCTTGCGTTTGAGTAAAAAAAGTAGAATCTGAAAACTTTCTAATTTAATAAAAATCAATAAAATGTTTCTAGAAGTTGGAGCAAATTGAAAATGTCTTTTAAAAAAACAACAACAAAAACATTTAATCAGTCTACTTACAAAGGAAGAACTGTTATAACTGTTATAGGTGCAGAGACGTGTCAGTGTGGCTCCTCGGGGTTACCACCTTAAAACTGACAGTGACTCAGATCTCTGGCTCAGCTCAAATTACCAGTTCAGAAAAACAACTCCCCTGGTGCACAACACAGCCAACAGGCATCAAACCTCTGCAGTTTCTGAAAAGCCACCCAGTGGGCCGGGTTGGACCTTTTAGTGTGCCGATTATGGCCCGGGGGGCCTTATGTTTGACACCCCTGGTTTATACTGTCGTATTAAAAAAAGGTTCATGCCCATTTTTTTCCATTAAACAACGGTCAATAAATCCCTCCAGCTTGTTGGCACAATCAATCGTGCTTCACAAGGGAAAATAAATGAGATCTTTTATGAGTGTGTGAGCTTTGGTCCAGAAGTATTTAAATATTCAGAGCTGAAAGAATGGACCTGCAGGGGGATTAAAAAAAAACAAACTTTGTAGGACTTCACTGAAGACAATATGTTTGGCAGCGTGCCATGTTTGAATTATAAATGAGTCATAGAACAAAAGCTTTTATGCCTTTTCAGTAGAACAAGAGCTGACTCGATCCTTTATTTTCTGCAGATTTGGTATTCCGGTTACTCTCCTGATTAATGCTCCAATTGGCCCGAGCTTTGCATAAGTAATAATGTGGCCATTAGACTGTAAGACTAACCAGGAGGCTGCTCGCCAAACAGGACAAAGTCTCCATGTCAGGCTAAATTGGTGTTTAAAATAATTGCATTTTTACCAGACAGTAGAGGATTAGGTTGATGTGTTGCTTTAAAAACAGCAATCTTGCCTTTTCTGCCTCTCATGCTGTTCTTAATGCCCACGTACAGTCCATGGGCTTTTTCCAAAATAATAAAGGAGAATTGTATTTTAATTCCACTCCATTACAGGCTGTTAGGTTGAATTTTTCCACTTGATGCACTTTATAACATCAGTGAAGTGCCAAAGCAGCTAGAGTCAAAAACCTGTAAAACAACTGGGTTAAAGAAAACAGTATTCCACCATCAAAACACAGCGGCAGTCACAGTTTGACTAAATTACCCCATTAACCTCTTAAACCACCGTAGGTAACCGCATCGTGTACTTCATGGGTCATTTAACAGCTGCAAGGCACTGTTTCCCTTACAAATCTATTAATATGTAATTTATCAGTAATTGAGCCAGGGCCAGCCCAAATAACAAGGTTTTTTTTTCTGTGCATAATGGCAGGTACGAGTGCAGAGAATTGATGCACTTTTAATACTGAAATGCAAACTAGCTCCCATTAACCTTCTGAAACTGTGAAAATGTGCTCTCAGGCCAACGTTGGTCGCAACACTTTCAACTCGTGGTCCTATAATAACACCTCATGAGTAATTATTGGAGGAGTCCACAGACATGTGGTCAGTTTAAGTATAGTTTTTTTTTCAGTTTCTGTGGCTGATGAGGCACCAGCTTAGTCATAGCTGAAGATCTGTTAAATAAGAGCTCCTGAATATAGCACACAAAACATCGCACTTCTCAGACGATCTGCTTTAGGTGTTGCAAATGTGACCGATGTTTAATAAACACCTCATGAACTATTTGTTCAAACTAATCATATATTTGTTAAATTGTAGTTGTTCAGTGGAATTAAGGGTGATTTGGGATAGCCCTAAACTACTGCTAGTCCATCCACGTTGTTTGCCTTCTGTGGTCCTCCAGGTCATAGAATGTGACAGATTGTTGAACTGACCACTACTAATTTTTTTTTCTCTAATTGCTTTATTGATCTTGTTTCCAGCTTAATAATGGCCTCATTCAACTGCACTGACATCTGTTTGGACCTAATATTGATGTCCAAAGAGAAGTCCTTGAGATTTGTCAGGGAGCAATGAGGGTACAGGCCTCACCTGCCTGTGAAGCTGCTTGTCGGTCAGTTGCTTGTGAGCCTCTGAAAATGGGGGGACTATGTATAAAACACTTGCTGCACTACTTTTATTAAACCCTTTGAATTAGAGCTGGAAGCCTGCACTTCAGTCACTTCTGGACTGTTTGATTTAAAATCCACTGTGTGCAGAGGCAAAATGACAAAAACTGTGGGATTGTCCAAATGTGCATGAGTCTGACTGTATAATCCTGCGTTCAGGATTTTGCTCAAGTTTCAAGTGCAAGTCAAATGTTTTAATTAATGTCGTGATTGATTAAAAATGCAGGCACAATAACTGAGCCTGCTTTAACACATTCCCCTTGTTTCTGGATTCACTGGAACAGCTGCCCGTTTGCTTTCTAATCCCTGCTCTTTCTTCTTGTGTACTGAGATGGGCTGCAGTGCCTGAAATAAACTTTTGTAATTATGTAATCTGCGTGAAGCACCCGCCGTAGGCCTGTCCCGTCTCCAGAGTAGGACCGGTGCCGTTCAGCCCACTGCAGCCGCGGTAGGCTACTTCCGTTCCGCAGAGGGCGACAAGCACCAGCCAGCCAGCCAGCCTCGACTGTGGCGGAGGTCCAGACACAATAGAGTGGGTAAGTTTAATTAGCGAATAAAAAAAATGATTATTTAATAGTCTTTATTTTTATTGTATTATTGACCAACGCGTTTGAAACGCCTGCGCGCGCGCGTTCAGCTGGAGTGGAAGGTTTAACAAGAAGAGCACGCGAACAAGAAGGTCGCGGTTATCACTCGGGCTCCGGCTATGTGCTGGAGCGCAGCTGTTGCTACCGGCTAGTTCCTGACGCGTTAAACGGTTCACTCTCACACTGACACCGGTACGGTTAGTTTGACTTACGAGAAGGCGACGCGAGCACAAGTGATGCTGCACAGGCCCGACGTTTAAATGTATATTACTGCAGAAGGCCGCAATCTTGCGAGTTGAAGTTGGGGTGGGTGAGGAGATTTACGGGGTGGGGGAGAAGGATAGCAGGTAGCATTAGCTTTGTGCATTAAAAGGAGGTGGAGGTGGGTGGTGTCACCACCGATATAAACTTAGAAATTATCTGAATTTATCAGCAGTTGCTTCGCAGCTGGCAGCCTGGGGTTATGGCTGTGAAATTATTCATTTCAGTGCGCGCTTACAGCTAGCTAGCTAGCTCGCCTGCTAACGTTACCGTCACGGAAAACGTTAGCTAACGTTAAATCAGTCGTTACCAGCTTTGTTTGCACTCCCTCACGCGTACCCCTACAACCTGAACAGACGAGGCGGTAGTTGTTAAATATTTTTAACATGTACGTATAGTGTTTGTTGGGTTATTACGTAATCGAAAATACTTCAACTGCGTCCAATTAATCGAGTCGAACTTCAGTTTTCGCGAATTGACGCGAAATCGAGTTCGTGTCAACGTTCGCTTCACGCTGCGTCCCGAAAACCGATCAGCTGGTGTTCTCCTGAGGCCACCGTCAGTCAGAAACACGGCTTATCGACGCCGGCAGCTGGAGCTGTATTGTATAAAAACACACCGCCAGGCTGCTGGTAAATACAACAACAAAATTAATGACTTTAACCTCTTTTTGCTTGAGCCTCATGGGAAAGGTGTTAAGAGTTCTTTGCTTTATGCCGGTCATATAAGATAGACTGATGGAAAAACATCACTTTATTACTGAGGCTGGAATTTTAAAGAAAATAAATAAATGTCCTGTAAAGTGAAACGAAATGCCTCGCACTGAGTTCAGTTGCTCGAACTTTCCACTCCACTCTTCTTCCCACAGGATGATCCAGTTTATATAGACAGTCTGTGTTAACTTGCTTGTCACCAGTTTGTCCATCTGTTCTTCCTGGTCATTTTAAAATTAATTTTAAGCTTGAGTAAATTCAAACACACTTAAAACAAATAAAACAGGTGGCAGACCGGAACCTCATTGGTGGGTGCCAAGATTTTTTTTTTTTTTGTGCAAGGTAGATCCTGTTTACTTAAGAGGAAAATGCACAGACTTCTCTTACTTCTGGTCATTTGATAAATAAATACACTCTTATTATGTCTGCCATACATTCACTTAGTTAAAAACCTTCCCAGAAACTGAGTTTTTAGCTGCAAATGAGTTCAGTTTAAAGCTCTGTGTTCACTCCTCCATCAGCTGCTTTTCTAAACATCCACATGGATGTTTCTAAATAATGGAAGTGGTTGTAAACCGGCCGCTTGGAGGTCAAACTAATAAATGTCCCGGACAGAAGTGCTCTGAACCTGTTCTGCTTTCCGCCTTCAGGTTCCGGCTCTTCTCCAAACCAAACCGGTATGTCGGATGAAGACTCCCGTGCCAGCACCAGCTCTTCTTCGTCGCCATCTTCTTCCAGCCAGACCAGACAGAGGGACACGTCTTGCAAGAAGAAGAGCAAAGCCAGCATGAGCAAGACTTCCACCAGCGCTAAACGGTAAAAACATAAAGCTGATTCTAATCTGTCAGCACAGGAAATGTCTTAAGGACATCCCAGTAATTCTCTTTAATCTCATGTTTTTGATCACTTTTAAAATTCTGTGGGTTTATTTTTAGCAGTAAATTTCAGCATAATTCAAAGGAAGAAGTCCATTATAGACTCTTCTCCTTATATTAAAAATAAATAAATAAAAATTGCAGAAATTGCATTAATCCCCAAGTGAATATGCAACTCACATAGATAAGAGGGTCTGATTGATAAGCGCTGTGGTTTTTGGAGTTGTTATTGCTGTGACTGATTGTGTCTTTGATGTGCAGGATTCAAAAAGAGCTGGCTGACATTACACTGGACCCTCCGCCAAACTGCAGGTGGGTTTCACTCTGTTACACCTGAATTTTCTACCTAGTGGTGAACTTTACTAGTAATAAACCCATCACTGTTTTTTTCCTTTGACACCAGCTGTTGTAATATATACTACAGTAGCACTGTGCTCAAATCCAGATCTTAATTATGCCAGTCAACAATTTTTCAGAAGTTGTCTGCTTTGGATTTTGCTTTAAATCCAAACATAAATAAAAATAGCTGATTAGTTGCTGTTTCCAAGATATTTGTTATATTTGATACCTGTGGACGTTCTTTAGATGGAGCTTTAATCAGAAATGTGAGCTTCTGCTCTGTTTACAGCGGCTTCATATGATAATATTTCACCTTTTCTTCATTCTGTAACAATGTAAAAATCAGAAAGATCTCTCTATCGAGAAGAGTTAATATGAAACGTATTTCACCTGAAGTCACAAAAACACTTTACTGGATTAATTCCTGCCAGGCCAGTTGGGATGATGTGACATGGAGAGACATCATTTTCATCATTTACCTGGAATATTATTAAATGTAGATATGTGGGTGGTTGCTAAATGTCTGCATATGGATGTCTCCACAACCAAACTTATTTATCTAGAATAGAATGCCTTTATTCTCATTATACAGAATGTACAATGAGATTTAACAAAGTAGAATAGAATAGAATTATAAGTGGAGTGTTTCACAGCATATTGTGAAAGAAGATGGCAAATATTACTTATGGCATGTATTTTAATGTCCTCTAAATAAAGGTAGCGTTACAGATTTTACTGCTACTAAGAAGGTCAAATCCAGCATTTCTTACTTGATACAGTTCCAGTTCATACAAACCCAATTTCATCAAAACTGGATGAATAATTTAGGAAGAGTGGCCATCTGACAATCAGCACCACCTCTGTTTCAGTTTATCAAAATTCGTAAAGTTAGACTGCATTTATTTTGGAAGCATTTTGACTGTTTATGTTTGTCTTAATATTTAATGTCGGGCGATACGAGCATCAAAATTAAAATGGTATTTGCATAATATCACAATATTTTTGTGAAAGCTCTACAAAGAAACACATAATAGTAAAGAAAAGTCCATTCCTTGGCATTAAGCCCTGTATTTTATAGTCTAGTTTTGTTTAATTCATGGATCTGTTTCAAGATTTTGTTATTTTTGGTTTCATGTTGTCTTTGAGATCAGTGGAAAGAAAATGAATATTTAGGCATTTATTTCACTGCCCGTTGGACCTGAAGGCAAATTAGTGCATGTTTAACGAACTAGACGTACCAATGCAAACATTTAAAAAACCTTTGTGAGTAATCGGTCGGTGACGTTTCGTGTTGACATTTATTACCTTTTTTAAAGCAGTAAATACTAGTTTCCGATTACAGAGTTGCACCATGTGGACATTTAAAGGCTGTTTACACAAGTTAAGCTTTCTCTCATACTCTGAGCCAAAAATCTTCCTTCAGCAGCTCTTAGACCCACCAAAGCGCCCTGTAGTGTTTCTGCCTGCAGGCTGAGGGCTTTACTGAAAGGTTTGTTCATTCAACAGCTACAACTTGATTTATTGAGCTTTTTTCAGCCCTGGAAACATCGTGAAAATTGACTTTTTCTGTTGACTGAACTTTATGGAGTGATGTCCAAAGTCCTTTTAAAAAATTTTTTTTTAACACTTTACATGTTTATAACTACTAAAGACTGGTTTCTAACTAAAAATGTATGAAAGTTTACAGCTCATTAGGGCTGAATAATTTTTTCATGTACTCTTCACTTTAGGTGCTGCGCACACACCAAACCAGTTTTAGTCTTTTTATTCTGAGAGGTTTCACATTTACAGTCTATAACTTGATTTTACCCACAGTAAATGGACCACTTCAGATTTTGGGGAAAACACAGCAGATTATTTAATAATGCCGTCCCTAAATGATAAAAGTGGGGTTTAAGCACCTTTATGCACGGCTGTGATCAGAAAGACTGTCCTTAAAACTGGAATAGTTTGAGTTCAGCCTTTGCCTGCGGTGTCCGCGGGCAAATCACCGAGGCCCTCGGCGCTCCAGGTGGCTGCTCGGCAGCTGTCCGACCTCTGACCTCTCTATGAAACGAGGGAAAAAAAGAGCGAGAGGAATCTGTCCCACTGTGGCTCAGAAAATCAGACAGACAACCTCAGTCCACAGACCGTCACACGAGTGAACTCCCTCTGGATGTTTGCTGAGAAATGAAAGGAAAAGAAATTGGTGATAATTTACAGCCGCAGTCTAAAAAACAAACAAACAGGTGGTTTCTTCTTTGACTTTAGTTATTACTGCTGAAACTTTCCAGAGAACATCAGCTTCAGGCTCCTTCAGGCGTCAGTTTCATTCTGCTGTCTCTGATTCCCAGCTGTTTTCACACATTTTACAGGCAGGATATTTTAAACACATACTCCTCCTCACATGTGGCAGACGGCAGAAAATAATCCCCTTCAGACACGTTCGCATTACTAAAAATGCCAGAAACATTTCAACCTGTTTACTGAATCAGATGTGTTTGCTGCAGGGACGCACAAGCGTGTGATTTTATGCAACGCAGTCGTCACCTAAAACCTCATTAATATATATATTTTTCTCCTTTGATTGTTATTCAGTAGTTTCATTGTGCAGATATGATACAGAAAACGTTTGTAGTACTTTTATCCACAAGTTAAAAAGCTGCTGCAGATGTTGTCTGTGTGGTTAAGGCAGGAAACAAACTGGTTACACAGATCATTTAAAAAAAAATCACTGCACATCTTTCTCAGAAGCATTAAGTGAAGATCAATTTTAAAGGTCTCGGTTAAATTCCTTAAATTGTGCAGTGAGTTCGGACACTGAAGGATAACCAAAATAACAGATTCATGAATGGGTTTGTAATTTTATAGATTAATACAAGCTTCCCCAGTACAAGATTAATTGAATCCTTGGCATTATATAATAATCTGAATATTGCAGTGGGTTTTTATTTCACTTTAACAGCAAACCTGCGTTCATGTGAGCAGAAAATTGCTTCTAAGCCACTAATTCTGTTTTATTCTTAGGATACAGAATTGGGCTCCATAAGTGCCCATAAAGTACTTTTATAGTAAAATAAAAATAAATGACTTCTAGCACAGATATATATTTCTATAATATTTAATAGATGACTCAGTCTCATCTTGCATCATTTATGCACCGCAAATGAGTAAAAAAAAAAAATGCTTACGGTTAGTTTTTAGTAGCTATTAGACTAAAATCATGACTTTTACATAGTTTTTCTGTCGTCATTAAGTTTTAACAGATGACTTTACATGACAGGGACAGTAGTGGTGGTAAAAGGTGTATAAATAACACTTGTACTGCTAAGGAAAGGTACAGGCTTGTGAAATTAGAGCTATTAACAATAATTGATTATTTATCTGTCCGTTACAGGTGACAGGTTCACCTCTTACTCTGCAAACTGAGCTTTCAGTTTACAGAAAAGCAACAAATCCTGCAGTGAAGAGGCTGAATTTTTCTGGCTAAATCCACCTCGTTCGGCAACGGGAGTTCATAAAAATCTGAGTTATGGTAGAGTGCTCGGCTGCGCTGCCTCCTGTCCTGTAAGGTAGTTTAAACAACACTGACTGTTTTAAAGGTTCTTTTTGGACATACTTTATATAACAGACATATTCAAACTGTGCGTCATCGTGTTTTAACACATGGAAGAGGGGCTGGAGTCCAGTTATCTTAATCCAAGGTAGTTCAAACAGATCGTATCCTGTATGATGGCAAAACGAATCTGTCTCCTGCGGGTGGACGGTACTCTGAGGCTGAATAGCAGCGTGGAAATAAAACCTCATAATTAAAATTCATCCACTTGGAAGTCAGAGCCTTTCATCTGTCACGTTTGCAGTTGTATCTTTTAACATCTAGTTAATTAGCTCTGACTGTGCTCCCTGGATCGATACCACATGTTGTCGTTGGCAGTGAAGCTCTGTGCTAACTTTGATTAAAAACGTACAGGCGAGTGAAAGATCTGACGCTGCCCGCCTTCCCCCGCCACGTCCCAGGAGCATTCGATCAATACTGTTATTATGGCCTGTAGTGATGAACCCCAAGGGGTTCACGGACGCATGTTCTGCATGTCAGAGGGAGAGAGGCTCGGCTGCTTTGAGGAAAAATCAATATAGATTACAGATCATGAGGCAGAGACACGTCACCGGGGATTTGCTCTGAACTCCAGCATCTTCTGAATGATCCACAGGGGAAAAGCTTTGACTGTCCGTGTTTGAAGGAAAGATATACAAGCGTAGTGTTTTGTTTTTGTTACTGGAATTTACAGATGTTTTCTGAACGCGTCACAAGTGATGATGTTGCAGTTTTTAAGAGAACGGCTGAAAGGATGCGCTGGCTGAATGTGTGCGATTGCGGCTTTCTTGAAAAATGCTCATCTGTTCTCTTCCTCCTTTTTCATCTCCTCCTCCTCCTCCTTCAGGCACAGGCTGTCACTTGGCACATTTTCATTGATAAGACATTGAAACTTTAATTGAATGTTTGAGCCGCCCCTTTTGTAAAAACTGTCAATAATCATTGGCACCAACAATAAACTAAATATTAAATGTTTAAAAAGTAACAGTTTTTCCAGGTTCATATGCATCTAGGTTTTTTTCTCCAGGGATAAACTGGAAAATTATTAGTAAGATGATAAAAATCATTTTATTTAAATGGTAAAACTAAATAAAATGAAAAGTGTTGCAGCTCAAAGATGTTTCCTGTTCATTCTTAAAGCTTTAAAAAAAGAAATTGTAAATGTTTTATTTGGGTGGGGTTTCCATTTAACGACCCGCTGCAGGCAGGGTGACATTTATCATCAGCTTCGGTTCTTCTGCTTCCTGACGCCTTCTTCGGGGCGCTGCCAGTAAACCTGAATTGTGATGTGATTCATGGTGTTTTATACACACAGTACCTGAATGAATGTGACTTTGATATACTGTAGTACACGCTGCTTTGATCACTGCCGCTGATGCACATCCACCGTGAAGGAACTGCTGGAGTTTCAGTGTGTGGGTGTTGCCCCTCCGACTGCATTTGCATCGGTGTGTCTGCTGCGTGGATGTCGCCTGTTTGCAGATGAGATTTGTATCACCTGAATGTTTTTTGTTTTTTTTTCCTCCCTCATTATTATTGATGTAGTATGATAAATACCAGAGATGACCAACAAATATGAGATTGTGCATTATTTAAATTGATTCACGGCACAGCAGCAGATGAATAATGTATTTTAGGCTTTTTGGAGGGGAAACAGTAGATATAATAAACTAAATGTATCTGGACATTTTAAGGTGATTTCGTGCATTTACTAGAACACAAATGCAGTCTAAGTGAAGTTAATCTTTCTGATTGCAGTGCTGGTCCGAAAGGAGACAACATCTATGAGTGGAGGTCGACCATCCTGGGACCGCCGGGCTCTGTGTACGAGGGAGGCGTCTTCTTCCTGGATATCGCCTTCACAAACGACTACCCCTTTAAACCCCCGAAGGTACTGATACACACTAATATCACCTCGTGTCTGTTACTCGGCCTCACAAACAGGCAGCAGGTGTTTGGACTGAAACTGTTTCAGGTACACGGTTCAGTCTTAGAGAACATCAAACCTTCTTAGGACCATATCCATGATAAGAAATACAATATTTAATCAAAAAGTTGGGAGGTTCCTGTGTTACTGCAGCCAAAACATTAAGCACAACAAAACCTGAATAAATATATAGCTCAATAAATAAATTTCAATAAACTAAACCAAAGAAAAGGAGATGATCTAAATATAAGAAATAAAATAAATTAAAAGTAAATGCTGTGCTAAAAAGCTGAATACAGTACAATGAAGTGGTTTTATAAAGTGAAATGGGTCAAATTTAATTCATTAATATAAAAACTTTATGAAATATAGTTAAAAAAAAGAAAAAGCTGCCGGTGCCATCTGATACTAAAGTGTAACAGAGTAACAGTGTGAAGTGTTGCAGGGTTGAAATGAACACAGTTTTCTTAAGTTAACATCTGTTAAATGTTTCATTGTAAATAACAGTTTGCTTATCAGACACTAAGATGCAGCTATATTAGCTATTATCCCAATTTCTCATTTATTTATATATATATATATATATATAT
>JASGAU010265421.1:0-11747 GCA_030220045.1 Australoheros facetus | reverse complement strand
ACACACACAATTCCCAGGAAGTAGATTTTTCCACTGCTAGGCATTTATTCATGCAAAACTAATCTGCATTATCCTAGATTAGCATCCAACTTCCTAGAGCACAATCAAATATTAAACATCTAAAAAAAATAAAATAGTCACAATGCAATGTATATCTTTTAATGACTATATTGCACAGAGTATGCAACTGCAATACTTTAGTGATACTATTAAAAGACTGAACTCATAGTACCTCGTTCACTGCAGTGAAGGGTCCCATCTGCTCCGGTGAAAGCAGTGATGTTTCATCAGTCTGCTTTATATAGAGGCTGCTCGGGTCCAATCACAGCGTCGCACGTCGATTCTAGTCAGGTTTTGTCCCGTTTTCACCGTTACTCCGTTAGAATCGAAACAAAAAGAAACAGCAGCATCCATTCAGAGATTTTGTTTCCTCTCGTGCCCTCAGTGAAACGAAACTTTCTCAGCCCATTACCCACATCCTTCTTGTGGAGGACAGTTGCCCCGCCGCTCGCTAGATGATGCTGCAGCCCGTTTTTATCAAAAAACGGGCTGCAGCTTCTTCTTACGGGAAAACGATGAAATGTAACCTACGGTCCTCCGCAGTTATTTTATTCTGTTAATATGGTGCTTTTACTGCGTTCGCAAGCTAAGTACTTACATTCAAGCACTTTTCTTAGGAAGGGTGAACACGGTATGTGAAATCTTTGTTTGTGTGCTGCTTGCATCCTCAAATAATCTCCGCATTGTTTAAAGCGAAGCATGGCCTACAGTAGTTGGTAAGCTGCTAAGTGAGCTAGTATACCTGCCTATTATATTTGCACGGCTCTGTTTGACCCATAAAGAGCGTATGTGGAAGCGATAGTGCGATCATAACTGATGCTACATGGCCAAAAGATGTGCGGCTTATACTTAATGTGAAACAACAATAAAGCCGATTGGACAGTAAGCAGGGGAGGCATGGTTTGAATGTTTGCATATCTCTCCTAAAACCTGCATCATTCATCAACATAAAGATTATGTTATGTTTCTCTCTCAGATCTCCCCATCATCTGTAGAACAATGAAAACCCCTCCCCTCCTGCTGTGGGTGTAGATGGCACCATGCTGGATGACACCAGTGATGAAGCGCAGCAGCAGTCTGGGCGCTGCTCAGACTGTGGGTGCAGTTTCAGTCTCCCACAACCTGACTCTGACCCTGATTCTGATAACACTCCAGCTGCTCCTAAACAGCAGAATAAAACAGACAGTCCTTCCAAATGTCCATCCTGCCAGGCAGGCAGCAGCCCCCACAATGGGCGACGGCAACACCGGCGCATCCGCCTGGACCCTCACAGCTGCAGCCTGTGCTCCAAAACCTTCATCTCCTCCGCTCACCTGACCCTTCACCTTGCTTCTCACAATAAGGAGAGGAAATTCAAATGTAACACCTGTGGCAAATTCTTCCATCAGTCCTCCCACCTAATGGCGCACAAGATAATCCACAGCGGAGACAGGCCGTTTAAATGCCCAGATTGTGGTAAGACCTTTGGGCGCGCTTCACATCTGAAAACCCACCGTCGACTCCACACTGGCGAAAAGCCTTTTAAATGCACGTACTGTGACAAGTCCTTCACCCAGAAGGCTGGGCTGCTAGCACATGTTCGTCTGCACACTGGGGAGAGACCATATAAGTGTGAACAGTGTGGCCAGGGGTTTCGCTCTTTGTCACTGCTGCTCTCTCACAAGGCTCAAGAGGCTTCCGGACAGGCCAAGTCCCTGTCTCCACCACTGCTCAGCCAGCCTCAGAAAACACAAACCAGCAGTGAAGATCTGAAGTGTGGTGTCTGCTGCCGCACCTTCGTAAGGTCATCTTACATCAGGCTGCATATACGGCTCAACAAAGGACAGCGACCTTATCACTGCAAAGTGTGCAACAAGACCTTTGTCAAACTGGAAACGTTTGTGAACCACTGTGACAAACACTTGAGACAGAAAAAGGATAAAAGTAAGGGGGTGGAGGACAAAGTTGTCAAACCTCCCCTGTTTGTCCCACTCTCCAGGCCTTCTTCTCCTGAGTCCTTACCTGCTCAGCCGCTATCCCAAGAGGTCAACACACGCTCCAGAGCAAAAGCAAAGATTAAAACAGAGCCATAACCAAGAGGAGAACGTCCACCGAGACGATGGCAGTAGTGTAATGCCAGTGCTTTAAAGGAAAAGGTTAAATGTTTACAAATGATGGTAAGAAAGGGACAAAGAGCAAATTGATAGTTGAACAATTCCCATTTTTATTTAATTTATTTCAAATAGTTTACTAATTATTTTAAAATGGAGATTTCCATCAAACAGTTATCTTTGTAAGCACTACAATTTTATTAAGGCATTTATTTAGGCAAACTAATATTTGTAACATTTCAGAGGCGTACATTGTTCTAATCTTACAATGTAAATAAAAAAGAATTTCTCAAACCATTGTAATTTATGGTTTTTGTAAGTCTTCTTCTAAATGCATAAAAGCCTAGTGGTATGTATGTACAGTACAGCCAAAAGACAATGTAATTTAAATGCTTATTGTAAAACAATATGCCAACTGAAGAAAAATAAATACATAGTGTAATGTCTTCAACCTCTTCTTTTGTTGCGCCTCAACACAGCACAGCCTTACATAAACCAGCTTTTCCCATTGACACCAATGAGCAGTCATCATGCTCTTAAGGCTGTGTCACCTGACTGCAGCCATCGGGCTCATCACTATAGCATCACAGATAGCTGTCGATCCAGATGGCATTCCTCTAACTGGCACATTAATTGTAACCTGTGAGCAACACTTAAGTTCAGGAGCATTCTCAAAGCTGAACAGTTTAATGTTATCTTTCTATAGATCTCGAATGGTGATGGGAAAATGTATGTGTCATCTCCACATGGGGAAACTCTTTGTTCCACCCTGAGGACAAGAACAAAAAAAAGTGAACTACAGACATTAACAAATTGTTTTTTGGGGTTTTTTTTGCATTATTACAATCTACTACTTCCTTATAATCAGTATATCTCTTAGAGTGTATAGTAAATGAAGATGCTTGCCTGGCTGTTGTCTGGATCGTCTGTGCTGCCATTAATGTTCCAGTGTAGGGTAACGGTCATGTGGCGTCTCCAGACAGGGTTTCTGTGGAGAACAATGGTTCCACTGATGGAATCTCCTGTGTATACAGTGACCGGCCTGTCTAGCATGAACAAAGTCTGCTTCCAGTGTGTTGGCCTGCGGAGAAAAGGGACTAGTTATGATCCATACATATTTTAAATAATTGTGGCAAAGATGTTTTTTGCTTTTCATGTTTTTACTCAGAGTTAGGTCCGGTGTTTAGCTCCACTGTTGCACCTCCTGCCTCCAGACTATCAAAGTAAACTGTGAACCAGGCGGTGAATCCATGGAAAACTGCAGACTTCTCCACACAAAAGTGAAACTGACCCTTCATTTCCTGAGAAAGGAAACCTTCCAATACTTGTAACAAAATACAAGGTGGGTGATTTTTATAACTTACTGATAAAGAAACTCACACATTACCTCAAGGTCTCTCACTTGCAAAGTGTACATGTCGAGGCAGATGACATCACAGGGAGCAGCGAGGCAGTCACGTGGTTCAATGAGGTGACTGAACTTGGGCTTGGTGAAGAACTCCTGCTGTGCTAAAGGCCTGCAGAAATATATTGTTTATCATTGTTGGGAAATTCATTATCAGTGTATTCTCAAATGATTTTAAACTTAGACTATGTGATAAACTGTGGTATACAAAAGGTTGTGTAGACACCGTCAACCTTTTCATGTATCAAGTCGTGGTCACAAACATGAATAACTAAGTAATACTGCAACTGGTTAGCAGACAATTTCACAAACAGTAGTCTCAAAAAGTCTGCAATGTCACAGTACTGATGTATTACAACTGCTCCTTTTCATTAAATCACATTGCAGATTTTGAGCAATTCAATGTTTGCACATGTTAAACCATTAATTAAAGATGCACCAGCTGTTGAACTTGCAAACTGGAGTTTATATATGATAGGTTCAGATCATTTTAATAAACTCAAGGAACAAACACACAACTCTTTTTTACTTGCAGCAAGGAGGAGAGATTCGTTCCTTAAGCTCAGCTCTCGGACTGAGAGGAAGTGATTTGTCCCGAGGGACGGATTCCTGCGCAGCGGCTTTTATTTCGGACTTTCACAGTAAAATCACGTGGCTTACACAGAACTCCGTTTACAACAGGTAAAAAACAACATTCTCGGCTCCTTCCTTACCATATATGGTAATAAGTGTACCGTGAAATGTTCATACGTAACATGGCATACGTGAGATACATATCTTATGTGTGTTCTGTAGGCTTGAAAAAGCCTGCGGGTAACTACACCTTCCTCTTTAAGAAATGTCACCACGTGTTTCCATTTAAAGGATAAAAAAAAAACAACAGTATAATGTGTACATAAAACAACTTATTAAAGCATACAAACAGAAGATATGATAATTCATAATAAAAAAGGATGGAATTTATACTATAATTCCAACAATATACATCCAGTAGGCGATGCAGGAAATGTCTGAACTTTTTTATGTGTTTGGTATGGAAGCTTATTGCTCCCACTTTTTTATTTGTTTTTTTTCATTGACAGAGCAAAGTCACTTTGAACTGGTGGAATTGCAGTTACTGGAACACAGATTAAAAAATTTGAAAGTTACATTTGATTTAGTGACTTAAGCGATTTCCACATTGCATTCATCAGGCAGCAGGGACAGAGTCAGAGCTGAAACTGACCCTTCATATGCCTGAGAAGTCTAAAGTTTCAACGCTCTAATGTGCAGCAGACCTGCTAGAAATAAAGAGCACTCTGAGGAGTAATACAAATATATTTATTTTACTGCTCTGTGTGATGATCAAATCACCAGATTAAAGTCAAGCATTACTCTCATATTATTTGCAGCACCAGTGTTGCACCTTTACACTTATATTTTTATAACTGTAACCTGATCCTTTGGGCACGTTCACACAAAACAGGACGTTTCACATATCATTTGAATCTCCTCCCACACAAAATGGATCAGCTGAACAGTGCACAGTTCAGTCAGTGACATCAGAACCTGAAGCAGAAAGACCGGCTTAACAGAGAGCGTTGATAACCACTTTCATCATACCTGTTATTCCAGAAGGGGGTTTGAGCTTTTGTCGAGCCAGTTAAAGCAAAAAAACACTGGTTGAACTTGGTTTGCAGTATACTCCTCAGGTTTCTCATGTTTGAGAATAGCATCAATGTAGTTTGAATTTATTTATTTCAGAGTTACTGCATCGGCAGCTTTAGAACACATTTCAAAGATTCTCTAACAATGTTTTAAATCATTGGCACAAGCCCCTCTGTCAGATACGATTCAGAGATAAATACCAATGTGCCAATGAACCATGTGCAGCTGGCCTCCTAGTGGTCAAGCAGATCTCAACATGAACACATAAAGTTGTGAATCAGTCATTATTGGCCTTCTTTTTAAAAAAACAAACAAAGAATAAGGCATCTTTTTAGTTCGTTAATCGTTGGTACCTTCCTATCCCTTGAGCTAACTTTTATGTATATGTTGTTGACTCATTGAGGTAAATCAGCGAGGTAGCACCACCACCATGTGGTTGGCATGCAGTACTATGAAAGGTGCTGCTGCTAGAAGAATTAAATTTTATGATAATATAAACATTTCTGTTTTGTGAGGTTACCATATCTGTTTTGTTTTGGACTATCACACGCCATCTGACAAGAACAGATCACTACCTGGCATTGACCTGCACCACATTACATCACACTAAAGCTTCGATCTGCACATCCATGTTCAGAATCCTTAAAATGACCTGAAAATTGAAGTGCAAAAAAATATAAGTTACAGGACATTGCTCACTGTCAGTTGCTGACTAATAGTTCTTACTGAAGAGGAGTGAAGTCGAGGCCATAGGGCCGCTCCCAGAAGGCCATTTTCTCTGCATAATCGCTGTCGGCCTGACATGGCACCAAGGTGAGGGCCGCAGAGGAGGGCCACATCGTCCCACCATCTCTGAGCCAGCGGTCCCTGGCCAGCAGAACTGATTCCACCATGAACTCAAACTAGAGAATGGAAAATAGACAAAAAAGTATTGTAGTATAGTCAAACGTGAACATGGTTAAGAACAGAAAAGTATCCAAAAAGTCCCACTATAGCTTTTTTTTTTTTTAAAGTAGCAGCAGTGGAAGCATTGTAGTTACCAGGAGGCAGTTACCCATCCACTCAGAAACCAGGATGTCCACCTGCTCAGGCATCTCGATCTCCTCGGCCCGCCCCAGGAGCACCGTGACCACCTCCTCACAGCCATTCTGCTTCACCAGCTGTCTGGTATACTCTGCCATGGAGCTCGCCTCCACGGCATACACCTACAACACCACAGATAATCTCCTTCTGTATACACCATGCTGTTTTCACAATGTAGCAACACTCTGTGTCCAGCAGATGGGAGTAGAAGCATACCAATGTTCAATACCTAAAAGAAAAACAGTGTTTCTGCTCCTCTCACTAACCAAATTTCTCTAGAAGTAAATTTTCATTTGGAATCTTAGATTATAATTTATTTTGTTACCTGGCATGAAATGACTGAATAATGTTGACTATCGCAATTTTTGAATATTGATTGTAGCTTTTCTGGTAATATTTAAAAACACTTGCATTCACATTTGATTTCTTTACAAGCAAAAGTCCAAATTATGGCTTAAATCCTGCAAGCTGAATATCAATCAGTCCATGTGTTATGTAGCTCTCCTCGAGCCATAGCGTCAATATTACCACTGATGGGCTTGCCAGCTGAGCGCAGAACAGGCTGATGATGCCGGTCCCACAGCCGAGGTCCATCACCACCTTGTTGCTCAGGGAACCACTGTTGCTGACAATCACCTGCCGGTATGTCTCAGTGCGGCTCTTGTCTGACAGCATTTCCAGGTGAAGCCTCTTTGTCGTGAGACACAATTAAATAAAAAACACAGTAAGAGTAAAAATGTATACTATTAAAAGATATTCGCAGTTTTTGTATTCACAAGATTTTGTATATTAATTACATTTACATGGTTTTAACTACAATAAACTGTCATTCTGATCAAAGCACACAACTGTGCCCATGTTCACCCTAACCTCTGATGATGAAAAATGGCTTTATGAAATAAAATGTTAAGTGTTAGTAATGACAATGTGATATCAAAACAAATAAAAAATTTGAGTTTTGACAACAAATGCATTTTTAAAATTTTTGGCCCAGGGAGCATAGACATAAATATTTACGTGTTCCAAATGAATTTCCGGAACCGAGCAGGGCCTATTCTCATGTTTTTGCCTTCTTTTTTCTGGGTGATGCATTCAAGAAAAGGCTGACAGACTAATGGTTAGAATCAGGGACTAATCAGCAGCGTCTTATCTATTCTGAGCCTGGTTTCCCAGCATGCTGAGAGTGAATATATCACTGGAAACTGAATAATACACCACTAAGAAAAAACATCTTAAATCAGCACCATTACACTGCAAGATATTGCCTAAAGAAAAGACTATGCTTACTTAAAATCTTAGTCTTTGCGTACTGGTGATTACCTACAGTTATAATGTAAGATGCATGGCTGCCTAACTGTTTAAACTGGCACACTATGATTAAAACCATCAGTACTGAACTTCAAGTTCATGGCAATTAGGCGGCCACATGCAAAGCAATATAGTTCTTTGAAGTGTCCAACCAGTGTCCCATAACTGCCGAAGTATTCTTCATCTTGCCACGGATCTTCTAATGAGACATCCTCCTCCTCCTCGCCCCTTGTAGCATCCTGGCGTAGGTAGCTGGCAGGGACATAACCTATGACCCCCTGCAGCTCTGCCCACCACCACTCAGGGGAAGGCTTGGCGTGCACGAGCAGTCTGTCCCCTTTGCTGAAACTAAGCTGAGAGACAAAATAAGCGACAGAGTTAGTGCTGATACTCCGACCTCTGGTTTTAAGGGTAGGATCCCGGTGGTCTGCGTGGCTCTGACCTGATCGGTGGCACTTGCAGTGAAATCGGACCGGGCAACGTACTCCTCACAGGACACATCGACATCATCCTCGTCCTCCTTCTCTGTCTGCATACTTGCCACTGTCGCTTTGTTTTTCTCTAACGAACAAGCCAACCACTTTCACGTGTAGAGTAACTAAAAAAAGAAACCCACACTATGTGTATTGGGGTGAATCGAACGGCGAAACACCCACATTCAGTTACAGCGCGTACCGTTAACACTTCCTGTTTGGACGTAAGATTGCGTTATCAAGCCTTCACGTGCTGTCGGAATTTTCAAAACTTTTAATCCATCAGGAAAAAGAAAAAAAAAAACGTCGGGAGTTTCTGCTCACGGCGCAGATCATCTAAGCGTATCAGAAAAATGTTGGTAGGATTAGTAATGCATTGTTCCGCAAATATTAATCACTGAACGTATTTCCTTTTTATTTTAAGGTCATTTTCTCTTTGTTCCCATTACCGAACATCAACAGTTGTACATGTGACCCATTTTCCTCCTCCTTCTGCTATCGTATCCAGTTTTATTTTCAAGTGGCCTTTCTCTTACTATCATTTTAAGCCACTGGTTAAGAGAGGCTGACTGGAAGCTTGTTTAAAGTAATGGGACCCAGGAACGTCTGAACAGCACTTAAAGGCAGCACTGCAAAAAAAAAATGAGTTTCAGCGCTCTTCTCGATGATCAGAAACAAGCCAGAGTTGCAACTTATTCTGCACATGCTCAACAGGACTCCCTCTCCAATCTCATTGTACATCCTGTATAATGACAATAAAGGCATTCTATTATATTCTCTCTGCCCTGGGTAAAGGAACCACAATTATTTCACTTTGGCAGAAACTTTTATTTTTAATTTCCAGTATTTTTTTTTTCTACTGCCTAAAGTTTAGATGACTGCCAGTTTAAATTTACTAGCATTTCATCTTCAGTTTCTTGATTAAAAATCAAGCTGTTGCAGGCTAGTATAAAAGCTTTTATAACTGCATTTTAAGCTGAGGCACACGGGCAAATGAAAGGCCTCTGTCTTCTTTATAGTTGATTTAAAGTGGTTAGATGGACCCAGCAAGCCTAGAGGATAACACATCAACTTGCAAGAAGCAAGTGGATGTAAAGAAGTTAAAACAGAGCTCTAACACAGGCATCTAAAATATTCTTCCATCCATTTTCTTAGACTATCTCAGCTATAAAAGAGACAGGCATCCTGGACAAGTCATCAGCTCATCACATGGCCTTGTATGAAAGACACTTTTTGAAATGTTGCCTGTTTTTTTCCCCCTTTATAATGATTTTTTTTAGCACGCCTGTGCACATTCAGCTGAGAATAAAACATATTCCTTGTCTTATGTCTGCAATAAAATGAGTATAAAGATAAATTATACAGTTAAAAAAATAATAATGCAACAACAAAAATGTAACAAAAATATTTATTTTCAAAAAGCTGGACAAATATCAATTACACACACGAAAGAAAGAAAAACAACAAAACATTCAATAAATCTGAACTTAACCTCTGAACTAAATTTCTTAAATCATATCCACTGATTCTAGCCAGGAAAACACATTTGAAACATGGGTCAATCCAAATTAACTTACCAGTTCATGTCAGTTTCTTTAGAAAAAACAAAACAAAAAAACAAAAGCATTTTCTCATTTCAAGTTTATGACCTTGAAAAATATGGAAGCTCTACTCCAAATACTGTTTCAGTTCTGAATCTCTTAAGTTTAACCTTGGTTTCCGTCATATGCCAGTAGCTAGTTTTATATACTCACATGCTCCCACAATGGCGCTTCAATATAAAAAAATAATAATACTGTCAGCTGCCAGCGCTACCCCTCAGCCTCTAGCAGTAGCATCTTCAGGTGGCACGAATCCCCTGAAAGCACAAGGTCTAAAACACATAATTACCTGTTCTCAGTAGATCTTAATGGGGTGGACACGAGCCTCAGTGACTATTCACCACATCAATTCAAAAGCTAATGGCTAAGTAAGAACCTGGAATAACAAATGCTAAAATCATAATAAGTATAAACCACTTTTAGTAGATGCTTCTATGGTGTGAATTTGAACATCCTAGGTCACATGGTTCGAGTTATTACGTTCACAAAGTTGAAAACTGGCCGCCCGCCCGCCCGCCCACTTGGCGGGGTGTCGACAAAGCCTTTTTAGGCTGAGGGGTTAAAAACCTTTTGTGAATAATACACAGTAAAATATATTAGAAAGTATGGGTTTTAGCTCTGAACTTATACTTGGCAAGATCTGTGGCAGCCAGGTATTTCAAGAGGATAAATTAACAGTATATATAATAAAGCACATTTTTAATCATTCTATTTTTTATTTCAATATTTACGAGCAACCATTACGTTGCAAATTATTTTTTAGGGTTTCTTTTTTTTAGAACAAATTTTTAACCCAGTCCTGAGGCTCACACATAAAGAAATACTCACATTTGGCTCAAAGTACCAAACCTCTATTTAAAAAAAAAAACCCAAAAAACAAACAAAAAGAGTATCAGGATTTTGCATGGTAAAATTATGAAATCTTTTTTTTCCATAAAGAAAAGCCATGACATGAACTGTGAGGTCTAACTGAGTTGGTATGGAATAACCCACATTTCTTCATTAACTCTGTAAATAGATACTTTGTAGTATTCAGTCCTCCTGAGTGATTTAGCGTGCTGTTTAACAGGATGTTCACATGTACATAATTGTTTTCAGAAGCATATCACATTCTTGGTGAAAAGTCTCAGCTGTCTTTTGTCTTGAGAAAGGGCTTATGGAGTACGTCAAAGAGCCGTTTTGCCTGTAAACACAAAATGTCAACACGGTAAATCATCAAACACTCCATCTATGCACCCTATATTTATACCCTGCACATCTGTTTTCCTCACTTTTTGTGGTCCAAGGCCTGGGCAGAGAACCAAGTCTTCCTTAGAGGCACTGATGATTCCTTCTACAGACTGTTGAAAAGAATGTAGCATCTCTTTTTATTGACTGCATCATTCCCACTGAGAACATAACTGAACTACAATTATACACTCGCAGTTGTATGCCTTCATGAGCAATCAAGTTGCATGTTTACATCTAGGCTGTGTTATAATGAGGATTTGAAGGAATTTACTAAAGACGATTAATTAATACTTACTGCACAAAGCAGCTAATGGAGGGAAAATGGTGAAAAATGTTCAGTGGTACTCACAGAGAACGCAGACAGCAAAGTAATGGCATCTGTTTTGTTAACAGACTTGACAGTGGTCAGGCAATCTGTAACCTTAAAATAAACAAAGAAATCCAATCAGTTCTTTCAGAGTGATACTGCAAGATTTTGGCAAATACTCTGTAATATGAGTATCTTCCATGATATTTCTATAATTCTACATCATCATATGAAACTGGCAAAGACAAAAGACAGAAACAAACGTTCACGTAGGAAAAGGCGAATCGACACACACCTTTGATAGATAGTCTTTTTCGACTTGCTCCTTTAGCATGTCAGCTGGTTTCTTTTCGTATGACTTATATGTTTCCAGGTAGCGTCCCGCTTCTTCTGGACTGCAGGTTCAACATGAAGAATACAGAAAAATGAAAATTTTAAAAAGAAAGAAAATGCCTGATTTTATCTTCTAGATACACAGTTTTTAGATGGTAAGGCCAGGAACAGAGAGATCATCTTATATATATATATATATATATATATATA
>JASGAU010265247.1:0-14907 GCA_030220045.1 Australoheros facetus | reverse complement strand
GAAGCCACCGCAGCCCCGTGCCACAACCCCCAGGGGAGCAGGACAGCTCCCACGCCAGAACGTCCAGAACTGGCTTCATTTTTAAGTCCTGGATGTTGCCGGTTGTCACGCACATTTATTCATTTATTAAGATGTATTTGCGTTACTGTTCCAACAGCTTCACGGTGTATCCGGCAGGTCCGAACATTTAGTGTCTACGACGGAGCGTGGTGCCGTTTGCTGTTTTGGAAACAAAGTGTAACATTCAGGCTAGATTATATCTTGGTAGTAGTTAGTGAAAACCTCAAATCAAAGTGGCATCTTAAACATCTTTTATTTGTCCAACCAACAGCTGAAAATCCAGAGATTTACTTTAATATCATATGTGGCAAAGAAAAGAATCCAATCCTGTGATGTGTGGATTATTCCGCTGTTAAATCCATATCTAATGTTTTAACTTGTTTTTAAAAGCCCAGATACATCATTTCAACATTGCTTCTTCTTAATTTGTTAACGTTCTTAGAAAGCACTGATTCAGATGTTTAAAATGGTGAAGTCCTGTTTATCTGATCCATTAAAAACTGCCGTGGTCGGAGGCTTTCATATGATGAAGTCTTTGTTTTCAGAAGAAGACAATAGATTTCTGGCCGACTTAGCGAGGAAATGTAGATACAAGTGTTTTGTCTCAGCTCACATGGTTCTAGTAAAATAAACACAATTATATCCCAGCTAAGCCCTGCATCTTATTCTAAGAGTGGAAAGAAGCTTTATGTGAAATAGCCGGCATTTTCATTTTACCATTGTGGGGGAAAAATCTCTGGCTAAGATAGTGAAAGATGTTTTTAAGATAAAATCTTCTCTTAAAAATTATCCCACAGGCCGGTTGCCATAGGAATAAGATTAATGTATTTTTTTTTAGTGTCAACACAAAAGGAAAACAAACAGTAAAGGAGCCCCCATCAGATATGGCCTCTGAGCCTATAGGGTGTGTTTCATTATCACCCAAGTGCTCAGCAAAAGCTAAAAGAATCCAGAGGTCCCTCCATCACAAAAAAGACGGACAAAAAACATGCCAAACAACTTAGTACAGATACAGAACAAAACTGCACTTCATTTTGCCTCTAATTACACTAATGGAAGTCCTTTTGTAGGCGTCAGTGCTTCCAAACCGTGGAGCCAAAAGAGGATAGGCACTCTGCTAAAGGCCCCATTGTGCTGGGTAAGCCCCTGGCTTAGACAGAGAGGGAGACAGGACCAGCTGTAATTAGTTTAGCTCCCTCGCTGCTTCACATCCTGCCAGGAGAGGGCTTTGCCCAGTGAAAGGTGTCTCCACAGGGCTCTGAGGCTGAAATGGGGGCGGATCAACTACTAAAGGTCCTATGGAAGGGGTAGGGGTTCCCTAACCTCCAATCTGACATGCTGTGGCTAAATTGTACGAGAGGGAATCACAAGATGGGAGGTTAGAAGAGTGAAAGGACCTAATCATGAAGGTGGTAGGGGAGGATAGTGGAGTATTCATGCAGCCACTGAGACCAGCATCCTCCCTGTATGGCTCTTGAAATAAAGGTCAAGAATTCATGAAACTTGAATGTTCAGGTATTTGAAAACAATCCTCAGCATAACGAATGGGATCAGCCACATCAGGGCAGGTCGTAAACATTTTCCATCTGGTGCACAGAATCGCTTTTAAAGTCTTCCATACCATGTGACACAGGTCTGATTTTTTTTCTCCAAGGGGGTTTAAATCTGGGGCTAAATACGGTCATACAAACCATGAGCATATTTGTAATCAGTGCTTAAATATACAGTGAGGACTGCTGCATTTGTGGAAAACTGCTTGGGAATCAAAAATTCCTGCCACAGTTTTACTGGATAGGTTGCCTTTTCCCAATGTTTGTCTGAACCCTGCCGACCGGAACAGTAGATTTTTTTCCCACTGTGGGTGTTGGCCTTAGGAGGCGGGTTGTTCCCACCTCAGTGAGCAGCCTCAATGGTTACCAACCCAAAGTCGTCCATTTTTCCCAGCCCTTTGCCCTGTGTGAATGGATACCCTCACCCCTCATTTACTCTGGCCATGAAAGAAAAGGTCCTAAATAATCCCCCTTTGCTCTAATCAGGGGAGCTCAGGAGCACTGTACAGAATTAAAGGGGTTCGTGCCTTTGTGGCGGCCTTGACTGTCTTGATTTCGTTGGCATTTTCTGGCAAGGTTCGCCACCCGGGGGCTTTTTAATTTGCTCTCTATTGACTCTGCGTTAATTGGGTCGGGGGAGAGATGCATCCAGATTTCAACCCCAAGTTCAATCATCTTAAACCTTCATTGTGTTTTTCACACATTTTACAAAAGGTGCAGAGAGCCTGCTGTGACGGGAGCTGAGCGAGGGAAGGGGAGGAGTGGGAGAACACAGGAGGGGAGGCGAGGGAAGAAAAGTAGAATTGATTGTACAGCGTGTTTGAGAAAAAGGGGGGGATACAGCCCTCTGGATCTCTACACACTTAATCAACACTGACTCACTTTTCCCATTATTGTGACTGTGTGAACTCAAAGGTCAACAAAGCCACAAGAACGTATCGATTTACCTGACCCCATGTATGGCTTACTTTGTGGATAAGGAAAACATGTTAACCAAAGGTGTAGCTGCAACACAGACAGATACACTGTAACTGGGATGCCAGCTGATTGGCCCGATCACATCTGGTGGTTGACCTGCTCAGATCATGATTGGACCTTAAACTATCACAAACTACAGAGAACGTCTTTTATTTAACGACGGCGACGTGCTGAAAGATTATTTCTGGACCTTTCTACTTTGCTGCTGGGGGGTACAATGCAAGTGTCATGTGACTAATAGTCTGATGGTCAAGCTAACACAAATGCTAGCAAGCATTTGCACTGCAGGAAGCAGTACTCCATTTTTCCATGTCCTCACTGTCGGGACAGCAGGAACCGGATCTTAGAACTCATTTTTTGGGTATTTTTTAAGCTCCTGTTTCATATTTTCTCAGAATAACTTTGAGTGATGAAAGTGTGCTGCCATAGGTCAGGACATCAGTCTGCTGTGAGTGGTTTAACACATGAATCCAGCAACAACAACCACTCTTAACCTCTGCAGAGGTATTGTTTGGGTTCAGTGAACGCCTCCAACCCCTTTTTATGGAATAATTGCCTGTTTGGAACAAAGGTAAAAGTTTCTGCTTGTTTAGAAATTTTTGGCTTCTCGGATCTGTTTCTTGTCTTGTTCTTCTAACTTTAACTTTACTCATAATTTTTCATCTTTGTGGCTCTAAAATATGTTGAACGAGGAAAGTTGTGCACTCACATGTGGCAGATTTAGGCCTCGGAGCTTTAAAGGACACACAGAGAGCTGTTATGTAAGGGAAAGTACGTCTGTCTGTCTGCCTTGTTTCTCCGGTGGTGGGGGTACCGAGTTTGCAGGGTTGGGGTTTGCAGGAGATGACTATAACAAATGAAGTGTCCTGATAAGAGCAGTGGTGTGTTTAAGTGTGTAATCATTTGTTGCCTCCCTGTAGACCCACCAGACAGTCGGAGACAAGTCAGCGCTGGAAGAATCATGAAATCCTTGAGAATGTACCCCAAGGAATCTCATTAAGGAGCTCCACACGTCGATGGTGCAGCCTCGCACCGCTGTTTTTCTTAGTGAGCAGGAGCAGGCCATGGTGGATTTAACTGGATAATGGTATTGGTTTCACATCAGCACAGGCCCACAGTGGATAAGCTGGGAGGACAGCCTGCCTCTCTCGCTCTACCCCGGTCTCCTGTTTCTTGACCGAGTAATTATTCCTTAAGCCCACCTACCCAGGCAACAAAAATAGAATTGATTTCCCATTATGTGAAGCATCGCTCCTGATGGGGAGGTTCTGTCCGGGTGACCAGGCAGCAGGCACTCAAGTATTACCCAGGAGTCTGGGAGAGGTTATGCTTTTGCTGCACGGGGTGATGCTGTGTTTCGTCCCTCAAAACAATGCGCACACCGTGTTTTTACACCTTTTTGCCCTTTGACCACAGTCAGAAAATGCTGTGGGAACAAGAGGGAGCGAGGCCCACACAATCACAGCTCGCTGGGTTTATTGACTTAAAGTGGAGGATCCTCTATGCTGATACGCTCAGAGTTATAAGTGGGTTAGGGCTAAGGCCAAATCTTTCAGTCTTATATCTTCTGCAAATGCAAATTGATTATATCCTCCTGCTGCTGCTTCACAAGAAACCCAGAGCCTGGCTTTTACTGTGGAGGAAAACCGACACAGTGTCGTTGGGTCAGTGAAATTTATGTTTGCAGGACCTTTGTGCTGGTCAGTGAATCATAAATAACTTTCAAGTAGATCTTTTTCTTATGCTTCAGATTCGTGGCTTAGACGAGGCTGGATGAGCGAGTGTTTGTCTTGGGGACAGACTGGAACCAGTTTTTATGGGTTTTCCTCATTGTACGCAGGCTTGAGTGGGACCCAGGCTGTTAATTAAGTGTGTAGCAGTTAGCTGTGATAGACTAAAGTGTTGCATTTACTTGAATATAACACTATATATATAAAATAAGGAGGCCCTTGCAGCTGACGGTGTTTCATGCTGAACAAGCCTCAATGGAGTGATCATGGACAGTCGAGGCTCAGCTCAGAGAACTCCCGTCTTTCTAGAGATGGTATTATTATCTGCCATGTGATTCAGTGCTGAGCTCATTGGGAGCTGCGGTTAAAGGGCTGTTGAAAACTGCAGAGAACAAAAGCTGTTAATACCCTGGAGGATAACGAGTAATTTCACCAGAGGCCTGTGCTCTGGTCTTTTTTAAAATCATATTTATTTTCATCATTTGCTCAGGAGTCGGACTTTTAACCTCTTCACGTTCACACGGTGGTTGGTGAGCTACATTTTAGCCATGAGCTAAACAAGCATAGTTTCACATAGTGCTGACTTTATACAGTTTTTATATACAGGGTTACAAATGCAGCTATCCCCACCCACTACCCTAAACAGTTCATGGATGAGCAATGTAGGGTTAGGTCAGGGTTTAACTACATACCACGGGCACATCTTCAGGAACCCTAAAAGCTTTTCCACTTGGGTAACCCAAACCTGAGATGGGTTGTCAATGAGCCGGTGGCTGGTGAATCCCTCTCAGAAGCATGCATCCTCTCAGTCCTGCATCACTTCCTGTTTACCGTGAAGCTCTTCTGGTCACAACCAAAATCATTGGGATGACCCATCATGAATGGTGGTATTGGCTTCCTCTTACTGTTTGAATTAGGAGAATATTGTTTGCTTATACACTCTGGTCCAAAAACTGGTCTTTATATGATATCTTTATATTCGTGTTTTTCCCCTCAGGTTTATATGTGCCTGTTTTCATGCTAATGGCATATCGACGGCTATTTTTTCATTAGTTTAACATTATCAGCTGATCATATTTGTCTGTTAAATTGGATGACGGTCCTGCACAGATTCAGCAGCTCATTTTCTTTGTCAAATAAAATTATGTCAGTGAAATAAATGTTTGAATTAAACACACATACAGCAGTGTGTGTTTATGGTAATGAAGGAACCTGTCAGCCGTGCAACAGTGTGTCTCACTGATGTGTTTTTAATAGTTTTCGCACAACAACCCCTTTGGCAGAGAGGAATTATTCAATGAAGCAACACTTGCTAGTAGGGTGAATTTATTGTTGGACATATCTGAGTCTGGCCAATGAAAGGAGAATATTCACAGAGGCTCAAGAAAAACAGGCGTCCTGATCTCAGAGGAAGGTGAGAAACTCAAGGAAACACTTCACTGTCGATGCTGAGAGTGGTGTCTGTGGGTACCAGCTATGAAGCTGTGAGCTGAGGATCCGGGATGTGTCTGATGTAGTAGTCCCATTTTGCATCCACTGGGATTTCTAAACAAAACAATTCCTCTAATGTCCACTTGAGGCTCCACAGCGACTCCGTCCCCATAGACACGTTTACAGCCTGATACAGAAACTGCTTTGGTCTCTACAGCCCATTTCCCTCTTCATAACAACTGTACAGGGGTTAACACACCCTATATATTGCATCAAGGCTTAAAATTGGTGACACAGGCGGCTGTAGCTAACTGGACTCCGTGAACTGGACCCCTGGACCGTGTTTGTGCTGTTGGAGCCTTTTGGAGCATTTTTAATGCAATTATCTGACCAATAATATGGCTGCTGTGGCTTCACTGGACTAACAAACGCTTCAAGAAGGCGGAGCTCCGGTTTGCTGAGTGAAGTTTTAGCATTTTATTTGGCTGTTGGTGATTAGCAGGTATCTGAGTATTAGCAGGTATCTTAGCAGGATGCTAACTAAACTAGCTAGAGTTAGCTTAGCTACAGTCCATTTTACTACTGCAGGGTTCCTTCATGCACTCAGGTATCAGTAACTCTGAGGAGTGTGATGACAGCTTTGGGTGGAGTGAGAAAGTCTTAATAAAACACAGAACCTCTGGCTGGTAGCAGATGTTGAATTTTGAACACTTCCACAACACACTTATTATGCTGTGACTTACAAAAATCTGCTGCATACACAGAAACAAGCAGCATCCAGGATGTCCTTGTGCTTTTCCTGATACATTCCCTCATTTCACAGTCGACCCACCACGCCGTCCTTCGCACTCCCTTGGACACCGCCCTCCTCCTCCTCCTCCTCCTCCTCCTCTACCTGCAGGACCTGAGCTCATTGTTTTTGCCCTGCTGATTAACCTCCCCCACGCCTCAAGCAGTGTCTCACATTGGGTTTCTGGATGTTTCTGGCACCACAACATGCCCAGCTTTTTCTAATGAGCTCCATCCACTCTGAGCTCTGGGCGAGTTAGCCTGCTGTGATTGGCACCTGTTTAGGAGGACAGTGTGACTGAAATAGGATGAGGTCCTATAGCAATGACAGAGTGAGGCTGCATGACTGAGTGAAACTGTGACACATCAAGCAGCTTTAAATGTTCTGCTTGATGTGCAGTTTTGGCATCACTTTTTATGGACCATAAGCACATTTGTTGTGAATAAATAATGGAACATTCATCATAATCCATCAATATTTACCTAAATGTGTAAAGGCTGGTTTTTAGTAACTTTCACTCCTGTTTTCCTGTACACATTGTTTCTAATTTAGTCATCCACGGTCTGACTGCTGTACATAGAAAAACGTGTGTCCATCTACATCTCGCAGGCCCAGCAGTTCCTGCTTGTGCAGCAATCAATATGCCCTGAAAAAAACATGAGTTGAGTGGAAACTCGAGGAAACATGCTTTGGTTATGCTTTGTTTTCTGCTGAATGGGACGTTCCATCCATGTAATGTGGGAGCAGAGTTAAAATATAACACAGAGTGGATAGCTTGGACAGTTTGCTACATGCACCGCAGCCCATTTTAACCACTAATGGAATGGGCATCGTGTCAGCTCATGGCCGGTCCCAGCTGTAGGACTCACTGTGGCTGGTTTTTATATGAGGCGCCTTTGGCCCCGGCCCACGCCAGGCTAACCACACTGCCCTCGCACCGCCACTCGTACGAGACAAAAATACTGTAGCAAACCGAGTTATGAAAAAGCATGATTCAAATGAGACAGCGGGAACTAATCTGCTCTGTATTTTTGTTTTTCCCATGGCTCCAGGGAGGATCATTTACTTTGGAGAGATAACGTCAGCTGAGGAAATGAGAGATAAATCAAATGTCAGCACAATCTCGCTCGCACTCCACCCCGAAGGAGTTTAAAAACTTGTTGATGGCGCCCACCTCCCATTCTCTGCTCCTCTGCCTTCACCTGCTGCAGCCTCTGCTTTCTGCTGCTGTCGCTGGACACATTCATTAGCATATCTGGTCATTTTCCCTCCTCGTTAACATGCACAAGTCTTATTCGTTTGTGCCTCAGTTATCAGCCTGTGCCATATGCTGTGTAGGTGGTAGCAAAGAGTCTAGACAGATTCTTTGGCAACTCTATCTGCAGACCCCTGAGAGACTTTCCTCTTAGTTTGACTGCTTCACGACACGAGTTTATTCATCCCCTCTATGTGAGGTGTGTGTGTGTGTGTGTGTGTGTGTGTGTGTGTGTGTGTGTGTGTGTGTGAGAAGGTGCCCGCATGTGTCTGAATAGGGCAATGATGCACAGTCTCCTCTACAGGCATTAATCACTCCTTGGCAAAAGTGTGATGTCTGAGCTGAATTCGCTTGTGTTCGGTGTTTCTTTTATCTCACCTCTTGTAGGCTGAATGCAGTGTTAAACCTGTGTCCACCTGCACCGCTCTGTCTGTCTGACTCTGAGGTTTTCAGTCAGTTTCACTTCATTGTGGAACACACATCAGCTGTCCGGCTTTCTTCTTTTTCTTTTTTTTAAAGGATGCATGCAGAAAATGCCCTTTGGCCCTGATGCCGTGACAGCAGCAAAGCACAACGCAAAGGCTCCTCTTTGAAAGAGCAACAAGGTCATGAATCACTACGTTTTGTTTTTGCTCTGTGTTTGGTTTCTGAGCACTAACTCTACGTGGCTGCGTGCAGGAAAAGCATGTTTGGGGAAAAAAACCTTTATAACATTTAAAAAGTCTGTTTTTCATAAATAAATGAGGAGCTTGTACTTTTTGTCCTAATTAATAATGATAATTACTGTAAACTCAGAGTGATAGTTCAGACTGAGGAGCAGCGTTACATTGTATCCTGTGCAGAGCTTCTCTGCAGCACTTGTGCATGTTGAGAAAGCGAGAGCCCGGCAGGCCTGCAGTGCCTGACGGCGGTTGCTTGGGGAGTGGTCAGTTATGTTCCCATAATTTGCATGGTTGGCTGTTTTGGCCAGACAGAAAATGAGATGTCCAAATAGGGCCTCAGAGGATAGCTGACCTTTGGCTGTATTTACAGCATGTTTCAGAGGAGCAGTTTCACCCTGAGGAAAAGTTCGGTCTCTGCTCCTGATGCTTGTTGGCGAGCAGATCTGTCCTAACTCCTCATAAATCTCTGACGTTAACACACGTCATTTTAAAGCTATTAAATATGAGTGCAGCGACAGAGGGATTTCTCCAGTTCACACAGCATTGTGTTGCCAAATGACCCCCTGACCCTGTGGGTTCCTACATTACAATATGCTCAATAATTATTGATTGGTTTCTTTTCTGTGGTTTGTCTTCATAAAAGCCTAAATGGAGCTTGACTAACATGGGAATCAACAGTTAATGAGCGAATGACAGATCTTTTCCTTTGTTAAAAAAAAAACACACCATGTGGAGGATGTAAAAAAAACCACTTGCGGTCACATCAGCGTTCTCATTCATTCATCCAAACGCTGCTCCTGACTGTCCTGTGTGTAAGTGCAGATGTAAGTAATTATACGACCACACACGTCCAGCCTTCACACCCTCTCCTGGTCTTTAGGGGGCAACAGTTGGAAGTCGCCCACCAGCAGCAGCAGCAGAGAAGCTACCACCGTGTCATCAGATCTCACCTGCAGGGGCTCCGTGATCTCAGCCGAAGCCAGATTTCAGATAGAGGCGACGGGCTGCCCAAACAGGCTGCTTGGGCTCGGGCCAGCCGCGCAAGCTGTGAAAAGGTCCCGCAGCCTCGCTCACATTTCAGCAGCACTACATTTGTTCTAGCTCCTCTCCACTTCCCCTGCCATCTGCGGTCTTAATGAAGCTGTCAAGAAGCTGTCGTTCATTCATAAGTGGCGGTGCCTCGCAGCACGATTGTGAACATTTAGCCATCGGGGACGCGGCGAAGCCTCGAGTTCTAGTTTTGCTGCGTAAACGACTTCCACCACATCCTCGCTCCTGAGCAGCTTTCACCTGCGATGATGCAGGACTTTGTGCAGAAACTCTCAGGGTGTTTCATTAACAGAATGAATAATGACAAATCTCAGCATGTCTTAGAAAGTCTGGGATGGGAGTGGGATGTAGTCGTGAAGAACAAAAGAGAAAGTCCTGCTGTTTGTGGCAGAGGAGTCATGGCAACGATAGACCGCTGGGAAGCTGCTGAATGACAGAAAGGATTCATGTTTGCAGGGTGTCGCTCACGACTACGATGGCACTCTGTGTTTCCACGCCTTCCTGTTTGGTGGTATTACAGGCAGAGTGGTCCCTCCCTCTGTCTTAGGGCATGAAAACTGGACTTATTTGGACATAAATGATTTTTTAAACAACCACAATGTGCAGAGGGAACAAGCTGCTGACCCTGAATCCAGGCGCTGAAATGTCGAGAGCTGAACTACAGCCACTTTCTTTTCATGGACATGTTTTTATTTATTTATTTTGGAGCACACATCATCCTGTGTTCATCTAAAGTGCTGTGCAGACATGCATATTTCTCTTTTTTTAACCACCCACTTCTCCTTCCCACTCAAATATCCCAAACATCGCCCTTTTCCTTTGGTGTCGGGCTGCAGCAGCATTGGACACCGAAAGCAAAGGCTCCTCTTTGAAAGACTGGCAGTGTGCATAAAGAGGCAAGATTGGCTTTTTTTGTGATCGAGTGGCAACATCGAAGCTCTAACGTGAAGCCAACAACGAAGCACCAAAAACCTCAGCTCCTCTACAGCCCCCCCGAGTCTGGCCCCACAGATTCCCATATTAAAATATCCAATTTTAACAGTAGAAATAAACATGTTTACAGCCTGATGCAAGAAAATGGTGCAGACTGATTCATGGAGCGATGGTTTGTTTTATGTACCAAAAAACTGTGATTTCAAAGGTGCCAACATCACCAAACAAATAATAATTGACTGCTTATGCAGATTGATAAAGGCCACAGCTCACTCTTTATAAGTAGAAATTATGTGTGACAGTGACTAAAAACAAAAGTACTTCTATAAAAATCTTTGAACCTTTAAACAGCTACAGGAAGTACATTCATGTAGTCACAACTGAAAGGAAATAACAGGGCAGCTGTGGCCGTGCTGCCAATGACAGTCATTTTATGAGACTGCCAATAAAAAAATGGAAGACATTAATGCCCCAAAATCGGGACCAAATTTTAATCAGACAAACCCGTACTCAACCAAAGGGCGAGAAGAGGTTTGAAAAGCTCAAGACAACCTTTAAAGGTCTGTGGGTGTGGGAGTGTAGCTGTTTCACAGCACGTCCATACATGTTGACCAGCAGCCGTGCAGTAAAGTCCTTTTCTGTCCCTGTAGGCACCGAGTGCATCAGTGGATCTCTGAGGGCTTGTTAATGGACCTCAGGGTAACTGTGTGCACTCTTTTAAATGTTAACATGGTACTTGTACTTTCCCAACCAGTAAAAGCTTCACATCAAACTGCAATAATAACAGTCTCCGGGTGCTTGATAAAGCTTTGAGTGGTCAGTAAAGCTGCTCGGAGTAATTTGTTAGTCACGCGTCACCTTGAACCTGACGGCAGGTTTCCTGTGGACATTCCAGGCTAGCTCGTGTATTTACTACCAGGTCATATGCCAGTCAATGGTATCCTGTGATCTTATTGGTAATTGCATCAATCATTCACCTGGAAGCTGAGAAAGGTTCATCTCAGGTCACTTGAAGTCACCTAATGTCATTCACTTTCTGTGGTCTCTGGTTGCTTCGCTTCCAGTGTGGATGCAGCTTAAGAAAAGCACGCTACAAATGTTAGTTCTATTTCTAAGTGTAATAATGCAATAATAAAATATTAGAAACTGACTGGATAACTCTGGACCCTAGATAAGCCCTCAGGCCTAAAGATTGGTCAGCGACCCTCTGATAAGGTCTGGTTAAAGTGTGTATTCCTTGACGGTAGGCGAGTGGTTCCTGGAGGTTACCGGCTGTCACTGGGTGAAATGGGTTGCTCCACCAAGAACCTCCGTGTGATTGCTTCGATTGCCTTGGTTGCCCATACTTTGCATGAAAGGCGCCAGCTTGTCTGCAAACTCTCACCAACTAATCCTGCGTGGCAGCAAAACTTGAAAAATTGCAACACAAACGGGAAACTGAGAAAGTTCACCTTCAAAGTAAAAGTTGCACTGATGAGTGTTTGCAGACAAGTCGGCATCTTCCATGCAGACTGTGGCGGTCTGCTCAGGACCAAAGCAATCACGGGGGGGGGTTCTTGGTGCAGCACCATTTACCTCTTTGTGACCTACTTCAGCCTGCGACAGCCAGCAGCTACTCACCAGTCAGATGGGGAATGCACATTTTTCCTTACTAACCAGTGGCTGCAGATAATCGCTGACCAGTCTGAAGAATGTGGCTGCTGTGATTCTCCTGTAGAAACGTGTACAGGTAGAAATGGAGGCTATAAGGCTACAAGTTTGTTTCTGCTTCTGTTAGCTGTGGACTATCAGGCTCTGGCTGCACGGCTGGGATCAGCTACACTCTGCTTTAACATCACTCTGGGTTCTTGGCTAGCTTTGTGTTAGCATGCTGTCTGTGCAGAAGCTTGCAGAGAGTTTCTGTGTTTGCAGATGTTTTTCTCTGATGTGAGAACAGTTAACACTTATATATATTACATTTTTATCCTTTCATGCATTAACTTCTGCACTCCTCAAAAGTTGTAGGTCACTCCACCGTTTTCCTGCACACACTGAAGTCAGCTGATTGTAGCATAAGTGTGCAGGAAAAACAGGCACGTTTGATGTTTGGTGATCAGGCAGATATTATTTAACACAAGTAGCAACTTAATTGTTTCACTGTAGTTACTGTAATACAATTACAGTACAGTCATGTGCTACTGAAAAGGTAATGTGACCGCACGTGTCCTGCAGTATCTGGCATTGGGGCCTGGGCAGTGGGGTTGATGGGTGAAGTCTTTGGTGATCTGGCTTGTTCTGGCTGCCTGACTGAGTCAACATCTGGAGAGTTTGGAAGCTGTTTTACTGAGGGAGGTTGCAGCCATCAGGGAGTGCTGTTCATGTTTAATCTGTGGCAACATTTAGGTGGGTGGTAAGTGACAAAGTAACATCCACATGACTGCAGGAACCCAACATTTCCCAGCGTTGGAACGAGCTGATCGTTGTTCACTTCATCAGTGAGCGGTTTTAATGTTGTGGCTGATCATCCAGACTGCTATATAATCACCCTCCTGCTGCTCTCAGATGCTGAACTGAAGAGGAAAAATGAGAAAAAGCTTTGGGTGCAAGTTCAGAGTCCTTGAGGGGGGAATTTTAACCATGAGAAAGTGTCGCTTTTTCCACCAGAGCTTGTTGGGAGTGTGAGAGGTGGAGGCGATGGAGTCTTTTTTGTGAGTGCCAAATGGGGATGAGTAAGCGATCCCAAGAGCCAGAGGTTGTTCTGGGCAATAAGGAGTGTGGCCACACTGACGTTAGCCAGCGCTCTCCTTTTATAGAGGAGAAGGGTAGCAGTGAGCCAAAAGAGGCAGAATGAAGCAGCCAAAGCTAGCAGCACATCTTAGTGGCTGTGGACCATTCTGATCTGAGCCTGGACAGGCACCCGCAACCGCAGAGCCTGGAACAAACCGCTCGCTCAGTCCTTTTCATTTAACCCATCACTCTTTCATTTCTCCAGCTCCAGCCGCTCTCCATCTCTGTCAGTTTCTGCCTCCACCTTTGGCTCCTGCTCTATCCGTCACTCTCCTTCACGCTTTTTTTGGCTCTCCCACTTGTCAATCTGTTAAACCTATCAGGCACTGCTCAGAGGGCAAAAATCTGCCATAATGAAATAACAGGGAATTACAGCATGTTGTGGGTGAAGATGAAACTGGTCTATTCATGAGTGCAGAACAAATAAACCAGCTTTGAGGGTCTGGAGAGTGTCTGCCAAAGCGTAGTGACAGGGCCTCAGAAAGCAGCAAAGCTGGAGGGAAAAACCATTTCACAGCCCAACTCAGGTCGTTACCAACAAATAACGTAACGGTTGGCTTTATGTTAGTGACGTTTCTGTTTTTACACTGGTTAGGGTCTGAGCTTGCTCCTAATTAGGCAGGTATCAGTTAGCATTAGCATGTTAAAGCGGCTGAGTGCATCCACTGGGTGTGATGAGTGGAAAAGAAATGCAGCCCCACTCTCACAGTGCATATTTCATCATACAGACAGCTGGCATAAGGTGGTGGAGCTGTGACTATAGCTTGAAAAGAAAGCTCTAATATTGAAAGAAAATATTTCTTTTTACTGTTAAAATCAAAGAGCAACAGCTTCTTAGCCAATCCCTTCACCTTGAAAATGCCTCTGAATAGACAAGAATGCCATGCAGCCAGAAGCAATGCACCTGCTGTTCTTTGCACCTGAAAGCAATGACAGCAAATGTAGCATGAAGTGGTGTTGCTATGGTTTCCTATAAAAACACTAGGTGAAAGGAGTAGTGGTTATAGTAAGTGTGAAGTGGCCTGGCACACTGCACTCATCTGAGGCTGAAGTCATCGACCATGAGTCAGTGAATGGCTGGGAAAAGATCAAGAAGAGATGTTAAACATGGTTTTACAGGCAGGGGAAGGCCTGAGACAGAAACAGGACAAAGGATGTTTGAGTTGTTTAACTCTCCCTGTCTTTAAACATGCCCACATATCAGTTACAGTTACAGCGAGGACAGAAACAGGAGACAGTGCTGATGTGCCAAACCCTGCAGTTCCTCTGCTGTCCAGCAGAGGCAGCCGTGAGTCAGTCCCCATGTTAAATAAACACTTTTACGGCCTGATAGAGAAACTGTTTTGGTCTCTGTAGTAATCTGTCCTTCATAACAGCTGTACAGGGGAGGATGTTTCTATAACTGTTTAAATAAAGTTTTCATTATTAGGGGTGTGGCCTAATAATGACGGGTATCCACAGTATTCCTGACTTCGCACCATTACCCATAATTCATAGCGAAAGCCGGTACTTTACTTCCGTTTGCGCTGTTGTTCACGGTTGCGGGCTTACACACTTGCCGTTCATTTAAACATTTTGACACTGCAGTTTCTTTTACCTGGTCTAAATGGTACCACATCGGAGGTGGATACATTGCAAGGACGTTTTAAAAAGCAGCGAGGTAACAGTGCCTCACCCGTCACTTGTGTAAATGACATGAAAT
>JASGAU010264980.1:0-20298 GCA_030220045.1 Australoheros facetus | reverse complement strand
ATATATATATATATATATTTTTTTTTTTGTTGTTGTTGGTCTGTGCTGTTGATTTTTAGACCCTTGGGAGAAAATCACTGTATTTGGTTTGGATTAATGGGTCCTTTTGACAAGTAGACAACTTTCAGCACATACAGCTATATCTATATAATTTCTTCTGCTAACTGTTGGAAGTATTGATCCTTACAGCTTATCAGCTACTAATAAGATATGTATTGCAAATGTTAAATAATCATTCGTAATCGCTATTGTGCAGCTTGGTGATATACCACAAGCAGACTTTTACTTTTTTCAGCACTATGTTGGGTTTTATTTGTTTGGGAAAAACAAATATACAAAAATTCTGCCTATGTTCCCCCTAAGAGTACAAGGGTGAGTACAAGTACAAGGGTGTCCTCATTTTAACTATTTAAAATATGGTCCAGTAGCTTTCATTTTCTAAACATGCACCAGTTATAAATAGTGTGTTTATGCACTTCATGCATTCCCATTCCAGTTATAAATGGGGAAAAAATTATTTATGAATTATTATAAGAATTATAAGAAATAATTATTTAAGTCAAATGGACTAAAATGTACATTTCTCCAAAACATGGTAACAGAACACTATTTCTTACTATTAAAGGAAATAGTGAAAGTAGATTGACTGGTCCATATAGTAGGCCAATGTACATTGAACTAGTTTGATAGCCTGTGTTGTTCATACAACATAATTAATGTTGCTTCAGGACCATCAATGTAGCTGGCAAATTGTGCTGTTGTGATGGCAAAGTATTGCAACTTAGAAATAAAAGACTTAGAAATAAAAGAAAATATTGATACAACCACGAAAGCTATGTAAAACTAGTCAAATGTGAAAATGTATGCAAAGTTGGTGTGCCCTATAGTGCTGTGCATGCAAAGATGGAACAAACTAACCCTACACAACGTACAAGTTTGTCTCCAGCCCCCCCCCCTAGTAATAACAACACTGATGTTTGGTTTTATACAGGACTCAACCTCCAGACTCCCAGGCCAAGCCAAATGGATCTATTCACCCACAAGCTGCCAGAAAGAACCATAATCTGATCTTCACCCACGACCGTCTTGTGCCTCAAGTCGCAAAGCTGTGACATCAAACAACGTGATTGGTCAATTGGAACGCGGGGAATCAGCAACAACGTAGAAATTCGGTTATGGCGAGATTTACCAGCAGAAATGTTCAGTTTATCCCACAGACGTGAAAACAAACGATGCAGTGACTTTGACGTGCTACTATCTGCGTATTTATTTTTTCGGTTACAGTAAAGCGAATTAATCGAAATCGTTCATACAGCGCCACCCCGCGATTGTGGTCGGTATTCCTTCAAGTTGCCGCCTGCCTTTTTAACAAATGGGAGGCGCCTCAACCCACGTGATGCTTTTCCATCCAATGGCGAGAGTCGAAACACAAAACTGGTTCAAACCGGTTTCGTTCTTATATTTCAGTGTATAAACTACAAGAACATTCGTTTGCATTATACATTCGCCATTTTCCGCTGCGAGCGCTTGGTTGGCGTGTGTTATCTCTTCGAAAAAAGCCACTTTCGCGGCTGTATTTTCCTAACATTTTTCCTCGTTTCCCGCTGAGAACATGGGCAAAGCAAAGGTAAGATCTTTTAATTAAATTTATTTTAAGTCTGTGCGTTGGATCCGTATTTGCAGCGTGAAGTTAACGTTAGGCTGCGCCTCATATTTCTGCTTAAGAACGTCATCATCCCTAACAAGCGCTTTAGCAATGGCGGTCTGACAGTGGAGAGCAGCACAAGCATCCTCCCACTCGTCGAAAATAAAAGTTGAAATTCTTGCTCTTGACATAAAATTGTCATAACGACTTAGACACGTATGATTGCATACATTTATCTGTTTTTTTGTTGTCCAACGCCCAAGCTCTTGTTAGTCCAAGCGTTGACATTGCGTTGTGCAAAATTTCTGACACCATCTTTCCCCCCCCGCCCCCCCCCCACCACCTCTCTGGCAGTAGGCAGGGCACAAATCTTGCTGGGTTAAACGCAGTAACAAACTTCTAGTAGGGATTGTGAATGTCTTTTTTTTTTTTCTCTCAGGCAACGCGTCGACGTTTTAATGCGTAACTTGTAATCTGAATTAGTGAACGATAAATGTGAGCTGAGCTGTTGTCGAGCAATCAAAATAAGCTCGAGCGCAGGCTGCAAATTTGAGGAAGGAGTGGGGGGAGGGGAGGTGGCGATTATTTATTTATTTATTTTTTGCGCGCTCTGATTTTGAATAACAAGAGCCAGGCTTGATCACGCATCCTCATTTAACACATGTTTATTATTAGTAAAAAGTCCACTGTTAAAAAAAAAAATTAAATGGCTTTTGGTTTCTGTTTGGAAGTGCGCAGCGAAGGGGAAAAATGCACAAATGCAACAATACGATTTTTTTTTTTTTAATCTCCTTGATTGTTTACGTTTTGTCTCACTTTAAATGCGTTTAATTTCGGGAACAGTGTGTGGCGTTACTATAAAAAGATACATATTAAACGATTTAAAATGTGATAAAAAAAATTTCCCCCCAAGAAATCTGAACCTATATCTAATCGTAATTTTATTTTTCTCTCCCTCTTCCTTTAAACCTCTGCAAGCTCGCTTTTAGCTGCATTTGTCGTATAACTACAGATTAATAAAGTAGTAATCTTATCAGTTTCCCAACAGCTGTCTGTAGGCGCGCACTGATACAAAACAAAGGAAGCTGTCAGGGCGCCAAGGCGGTGTCATGGTGACAGGACTGCTGAAATTTGAATTCAAATATGCGCGGGAAAGCTCTTTTGTGAACTTGAAAATTAAGAGCGGTGTACAGAAGTTTGCGTTTGTGTTACATCTTCTGTGACCATTTTTCTCTTCATACGAGACAAAACAGTGCATATAGGAAGTTTTTATGCCTTATTCAAATATTGTGCTATTTGGGCTCCTGTGTATTTTATTGTTATGTAATTCTGCTTTTCAGTTTTAAATGTGTTTTTCTGTTCTTTTTCTTACAGGCACCTGCTTCCTCTGAGGTTTGTCTAAAATAAACACTTTTTGAAAATATATTTTATATTATGGTGATTTTGCAGTTGCATTTAATATTTATGGGTAAAATGCTGGTTTTTAATGTTTTTGGGTTGTTGTTTTTTTTGCTACTTATTTAATATTTTTTGTAGCCTTATTTATGATGATGACTGTTGTACTTAGTTAATGTATTTATCCAAACTACTGCAATTTTGTATCATTTTGTTTTGCTTTCTGTTTTAATTTACTTTTTTGCATGCTTACTCTTTAAAGGTCCTATATAAACAAGATTATTGTTATTGATGCAAAATAAGACGGTGTGTGTGTTAAGTTTCACTTCCTTGTGTCTCTACAGCCTAAGAGAACCTCTGCACGGCTGGCATCAGTAAGTCCCTCATGAACACAATTTACTATATTTGAATTAGTGCTGTTTATCTTTGAAGTTACAATTAGATATCTGCTAGTTTTGTAAGAAGCAATATGAACCACTTTAAATAGGAATCACTTGGGTATTTGAATTGCATTATATCAAAATCTCAGTTACTCCCTAATTACTTCTTGTGACATGTAGAAATAATAAAATCTATTGTGAAGTGTATGTTTATTAACTTGGAATAAGTTTTTATTTTCACATAGACTCCACAGTATGTGTCTAACGGATTAAAATATCTTCTTGTTTTACAGAAACCGAAACCTGCAGCAGTGGAGGCTAAGAAAAAGGCTGTTGCAAAGGTATAAGCCCTGAAGGCACATGCTTACAATGGGAACATCTCTGTAAGATGTTTGCTGCGTGTCTACCTGATTCAGTCCTGTGGTTTTAATTTATTGTGGTTTTATTTTGTAGAGGGCACCCAAAACAAAGAAGGCCAAACCTGCTGAGAATGGGAGCACCAAGGCTGAGGTTTGTTTCTGTTCACTCTACAATTAAACAAATGTTAAATCAGATATTATTACTTTTTTTTTTCAGGTCATTTGTGCTTATTTGAGTGTTTTAATTGTTCACGGGAGAATGCAAAGGTAAAGATGCAAAAACATAGAATATAGATATAGAAGAATATATTGTCATATGACCAAAACGATGCTTATGACGTTGCTGTTGCCGTTCTTTCTGTCTGCAGGAGCCCAAGGCTGAAGCTACTGAAGCCAAATGAATAATGGTTGATGTGCTCACTCTGTGTACTTGGTGATTGTACAGTTTTAAATAAGTATTTTTTACCAAGTTTTATATTACAAATGTCATTTATAGTTTTGTTTTTGGCTTGCACTTGATGTAACAAAATTTTGTTTTCACATTCATATCCATTTTATATTGATTTTAAAAACAAATACCGTCCGTATCCTGTAGGTGTGGCATTTTTAGTTGAGTCTAATCAAGATTTGTTTTGAAATTCTAAGTAACAGATGTAACAGTTTTTCCAGCAATTTGGATTTTGAATCTAATTGTAAACATAAGGCAGCTAAAGAATAAAATTTTGCAGGAGAATATGGATTTGCATTTTATTGCCTTGTACTTTAATGTTGAACTAATAAAATAACTGCTTTCCAAATGTTTTAAAAACATTGTATGTTGATGTGAAAATGCCACACACACAAAAAAATACTGTTATTAGGTCAAAAAAATTAAGTTTGATGCATCCCAAAAACATGGATGATGTGAACCCAGTCATCTGATGAAAAGTTCTGTTAAGTTATGTTTCTGTTTTCTGCTTTTCTGACTCCAATGGTTGATCTTAATGTTCTTGAATAAAAATTTTCAAAATGTCCTTTTTGGGGTTTGCTCTGTTGAAATGTAAAACCTTGTTGAAGGAACAGAAACATGTAAATGCTGCCACAGATGAAAAGGTGATGCAGCGACCTTGAAAAGGTTTCATCATGAACAGTGCAGGTTCCACCATTTTGGCAGGACATCCATTTTAGGTAGTTTGCACTCAGAGGGCCTCATTCCAGCTTGTCACCACTCAGGTATAACTGGTAGGTTCTACTTTTTATTTTCAGCGGGTTAGTTAATTTTCACATGGAAATATTACTGGTATAATCTGTTATAATAGGTTGATACTCAATTATCACCTGAGGATGGGCTGCTCCCATTTTTTTTCTTTCATTGAAAATTTTACATCTTGGATTATTTGAGTTTGTTTCCACAGGTGTAAGTATGTTGCAAGAGTATTGTTTTTAGAACAAGTCTGATCTGAAGAGACAAAAATAAACCTTGAAACAAGGGGATCACATTGCAGTAACTATTAAAAATCAGCGGCATGTAGAATACAGCTAACTCAAACAATCATGAATGTGAGCTAGAAGTGTTCAAGTGGTGATCTTAGCAGAATGTAAGGCAAATCTCATTTCAGCACTAACAGGATATATTTGTTGTCAAAAGATCCTAAAAACTACATAAATATAAAGAAAATTTGGCCACTTAAATCCAATAAATAGAAAAATTATCTTCAGTGTAAAATTACTGCTTCATTAATAGAATATGTTTTTAGCTACTGCTTTGCTTCTTCACATTTCAGATTGCAGTGCAGTTCCAATGCAGGCGATGACTTAAATTCAGTCTAAAACTATTCACGTGCATGATATCAAATAGGCTTATGAAAAAGCAAAAAGGCATTTTCACTCCATATGTTCATTTTACTTGAGTTTTGAATGCAAACCTTTAAGCTGGAATATTTTACAAAATATTATCCTACTGGATGTTGATGCTCCAGGTGCTTCGCACCTCTGGAAATCCTCATCAGTGTCTTTGCTCTATAGTGCCAGCAGGAGTCAGTACCACATCACCACAGAATGACGAGGTACGTGCAGGGGCATCCTCTCCTTCAACTTACCCAGCTCCTGAGGCTCTCTGAGGCTGTCATTCATTTTTTATAGGCTAGACACGCAAATCAGGCAGTGACAATAATAGTATGTCAATGTAGGTGCAGTTTTCTTTCTTTCTTTTTTTCTTTCTTTTCAGTGTAATCTTCATTGTTCATTGCTGAATAACATGTATAAAATGTAACTTTCCATTTACAATCAAAAACCTGAGAGACAGGTTCTTATGGAAATGGAAAGTTGATCATTTTCTACGAGAGCTGACCGTCACCGTGTTCATACATCAGTTCGATTTTATATCCTATACATCAGTTTCTTATTATTATTTACCAACTTCTCTAAAGAGAGCTGCTATGTAACTGCATCGTTTAGGTTTGATATCACAGCGTGCACTGTAAAGCTCATGGATCTGCTGGAAGCAGGGCCAACAATGAAAAGTCCATTACTGACCACAGAAACAGCAATTCATAAAACAACTCCACCACTGGATCCATTACTGGCTGCAACTGATTTACTGATTTACTTGCTGATTATCTGGAAAGTGAAAGGTTCATGCTTTAGTTTTCTGAGCTTGTTAAGCTCCTAAAAAGAGATAAAAGTCAGAAGGTTCATCCTCAAAGATCTATGTCAGACAAAACTTATTAATTCTTCTTAAAAGGAAGTTTTGCTTTTGCAGTTTGCTTGTTTATCGTTGAATCCGGCCTGCTTGTTGGGATCATTGCGGTCATTTATATTGTGTTCTTGCTACACTGTTAGGTAACCACATGTGTCAGATAACTGTTATGTTATGCCTGTGTTATTGCTTGGATGATACCATGAAAACTGTGTCAGTAGGCAGCACAGGCAGCAGGGTGGGCTGCAACAAATCACCTAAAATAAGGTAAAATAAGGGGCAAGTTAACAGAAACTCATTAGACTGAGCTGCAAATGATGATAGCATAGTTAAAACTACGGTGCATTTAACTGTGCTGCAGCATTTTGAAAGTATAGATCAAGTTGAATCAGAGTGTGGATGACACAAAATGAGGGCGAGAGATGTTTTTGTGCCGCTGAAGTTGTTTAATAGCTTAGTGATTTAAACTACATGTTAGCTCTGCATGTGCTTTCTCTCTCAGTTGAGGAATGCTTGCGACCCCAGCCACCAGCATGGAAAGTATTCCTCATTTGTTCAGCTATTATTTTTCTGTTTGGTTCCAAATCCAGATGTGACTGAAACCTGTTTAACTTTTATCTCCTTCTACACCGTAAATATTTACATATTAGAAACAAAGTCATACATTAATTATTTCCCAATGTGTTAATCAAAAATGACTTAATGTTTAACTGCAGTCAGTAAAAGAAAGGCTTAGATTTAAGCATGCTTAGTCTCATTAATTGTCAAAAATTCAATTTAAGACTGATTTCATTGTGAATGATCCACTCATCAGACTCGTTTCGCTGCCCTACCTCTGTAGTTTGCAAAGGTTTTCCTGCATGTCCCACTTCAAACATAGAAAAGCATTTAAACCTCAAATGCTTTGGGGTTTTTTTTGGCCTTTTTACTGCACAGTGAAGACAGACAGGTAAGTGGGGAGACAGATATAAGGGAAGGCATGCAGGAAAGGGCCACAGGTCAGACCCAAACCTGTGCTACCTGCACTACAAGCATGTATAGGTGCATGGTCACCTGCTCATCCACCGAGCCATCCTGGCACCCTAACCCCCAAACCTTTAACTTCACTCCATATTGTGCCTGCAGTGGTTCTGTAGGGCCTGGCTCATAGTTTGAGAACCACTGCTCTGAACAGACTACCCTACTAAGACAAATCAAGTTAACTTACCTAAAGAAATTCTAACAGTTCTATTAAGGGTTATGCAGATTTCATGTGACAAGCTTCAGGATAATCAAGATATAATGACTTGCTTGAATTTTCTTATTTGCATTGTGTGTCTCTCTTTAATCACAAAACTTATAGTTGAAATAAACTGTTTTAAGCCAACGGATAGAAAAATGTAGAAAATGTAATCTCAAAAACATGCAGTGAAACCAACACGTGGTTTCACATGTTTTACATCACGTCAGCTTTATGTCAGTCTGATTTATGCAAATTTTGCAAATGTCAATTATACACAGCATAGGCAACAAATAGTTTTCACAATACATTCTACAAAATCACAGTTTTTTTTCTTTCTTTAAAAAAAGAAATCATAATTTGTGATGTCAACGACACACGGGCAATTTTTATGCTTTACTTCATATTGTAAAGAACCGCCAGCCTGTGTATTATTAAAACTTCTGCAAATCCAGCTTTTAGGTGTTTATTTTGTATTTAAACCTAAAAATACCCCGAAGCGTATGCTACACATGACACGCGCGGGTACCAACAGTCTGCTTTGGTGTTACATAAAACAATTCCAGAAAGCGCAAAGGCGAAATGTTCCAGCGCTAAATACAAGCACACATATAGCGGACGCGCCCATTCCTGCTGAGCGTGGGGGTCTCCGCATTTCACGTGCACACTGGCATGTCTGTCTCACAGTGCCCCACCCCCTTCCATACCGACCACGTCCCAGCTTCCTATAGACTTTATAAAGTGCCCACAGTGCGCTTTTCATCCAAACGCACGCAGACTGCTCGTCCCCGCCCCCCCTCTGCGCTAAAACCAGTTACAGGTGAGCACGCCGATCTTCAGTCCATACTTTGAAAAAGAAAAAAAGGTAAAAACACGACCAGTGATGATGAGTAAGCGGCCACAGCTGCCGAGCGCCGGGTTTAAATTAGAATCGTCGTTTCTGTGAAGCTGTTTGAAACTTTTTATTCTCGCGTTTCGAGCTTAGTTACGATGTGTTTTGCGTTTTGAACACGTGTTCACAAACACATGTTGATGATCTTGAAAAGGAAGCAAACACAAAACATTTTCCCGCGTTAAAAGCATTTGTAAAAAATTATTATTAAAGATTTGGTCTCGCATAAGTCATTAAACGCTCAGTGAGCAGCTTTTGGTCGGTGCACTGGGGGTAAGATGCCAGCTTATGCAGCACTGAAAACTTCTCTAAAACAGCAGCTGAGCTGGTACCGGAGTTATTTGGTTAGTTAACATTTTCTGAAGTAAGAAAGTTGACCAAGTTCATTGTGGCACATTATGCAGCTGACTAACCAGTCAACAACCTTTAAAAAAAACAAACAAATCGTGGGGAACAAACAGTTGTCGATGCCTCATGAAAACTGAACCATTTCTCTCACAGCTGTTGGTGGGGCTCTTCAGTGACCAGAGTAACATTTTAAATGCCTAGCAGGACATATGTAGCTAATAAATTCATGAGCATGAATAAGGATGTAGATACTGGATAACACACTTTTACAGTTGAAACTGAGCTAAACCTGGGGGAGTCTTGGAAATATTTAAGCTTAATTCACTTTACAGTGTGTAATTTTGAACATTCAGTTCCTCTGTAGGACCAGCGGATCTTTCTGGCTCCTGGTGCACATGGAGTCTTGGTATCTGTACATTTTGTCCCGTGACAGTATGGAAGCTGGAAAACGCACTCTTCCCAACATTTTCCTGTATTTTCCATGGTGTTTCCTTTAAATGTTCAGGTTGAATGTGAATTTCAGTCTTAGATTTAACCAGTGAACCTTTTGACTTTGAATTAACACCACAACTCATGCTATTCAGAATGCCAAAAATACTTTGTTGTCTTTAATTAATCATTTGGGAATTTTGTAAGTTTCTTTTAAGGAGTTTCCTGTTGTAGTATCACATAAGAGCTTGTGCATATAGCACAACAAATCCCCACGGGCATGTCAACAATACTTGCATGCTATAGTCATGAATATGGTGGATGACCAGACTGGATGGTGTGGTCCAACTGCTTGACTAGAGAGTCGGATTGATGATTCAGTCCTGAGCTGCAGATTTTTGACTTGGTCGATAGTTCTGTTACACATCTACCTCCATATTCCACGTCTTTTGTTCACCCACTCACAGTAGATCCCCTGCTGCAGGAGGACTGTGCTCCAGTGGGTACTAAGTTGTGATATGAGGCGGGACCAAGATGGGAAGAAAGGCGAGTTGATGGGATTTCATTGGCCATTTGGAATAAAGTACACGGTGTACCCAGCAAATGTGTGTGTGTGTGTGTGTGTGTGTGTGTGTGTGAGAGAGAGAGAGACATTAATTCAGACTGATGTCCTTCAGGTTTTCAGTTCAGTTTTATTTATAAAGCACCAAATCACGACAGTCACCTCAAGGCACTTTATATCGTAAGGTAAAGAAACTACAATAATACAGAAAACCCCCCAACAATCAAATTTGGTCTGCAAATTAGATTGAGGCTATTAGGGAAAACATCAAGACAAGATGTCCATGACTGCACTAATCACTCTTCTGTCAACATGCCTCATAATCATGATGTGATTCTGTATGCAGTTGGTATTTTTGAAATGTGGTCAAAGTGACATGAAACTGGGAAACACCCTCTTTCCCATTAAGAGTAAGAATAACATCACCGGATCAGTTTGAGTCCTTGTTTCTTTACAAATCCCAAGAAAAATGACAGCAGTGATCGGAGTCATTCAGAAAAGGATTGCATCATCTGGCCATTTTTTTTTAATTTTAAGTATAACAATGGTACAGTGAGCAAATTCAAACTTGACAAACCACATGTTAATTAATGCTGGCAAATGCCCCCTCAAAAAAAAAAAAAGACATGTACCTCTGATACCAGAGATTGCATGATTGTAAACATCAGCTTGCAACTGTAACTGTGTGTTCAGTGAAATAAGAGACACACATGGCCACTGCTGTTATTAGTAAATGTTAATAAGAGAACTCGTGTCCCAAGTTTCCAACCTGCAGGGATAGTAGCTTCTTGATGGGCCTTCCTGAAGTCTGACATTTAGTATGTTCCCTAAATGGAGACTAAACAGCCACATCAGGCTGGTTATGTAACACAGTACACTCTGACATGCGAGCTCTGAGAAGGAACTGTGATGCAGTGTGTTGTTTTATTTTTTTTATTTTTATTATTTTAATTAAACTATTATTCTCTTTACATTCTGTTGACCAATTTAGCAAATCCTACCCAGCAGTTCTTGTTTTGGAAAGAAGGTGTAATGGGTGTGTTTTAGGGAAAGCAACCACTGAGAGTAATGCAGTGTGACAGCGGTGAGTCTGTGTTGGAAAGGGGGCGTGTGCTTGTGATCGAGCCTGAAGATCTGGTTGGGCAGGGGCTGTATAAAAAGGCGGAGCAGTGCAGAAGCTCTCTGTAGTTCAAGTTCATCACGGTTTGGCATCTGTTATGGGTTTTTAAGCGTGGCTGGGGAGTAGAAGGTTCTGCTGGTCAGTCGGAGTGAGATTTTCTACCTTGTTTTTCGGAAAGGTGAGAAACCCTGAAAGCGTTTTTTCCCGACTAAGACACAAGGACCAACTCTTAAAGCTTGGATTACACTTTCCTGTTTTCCTTTTGTTAGGGGTGTAACTCCAACCAGGTTGGCGCATTAATCCTTCACATACTGAGTTTCTTACCTTCTCCACAAAACCCTTTCCTTAAAATTCCTGCAACCTTCAGCACAGATGCATCCCAGGGAAAAAAAAAAAACATAACTTTCCTGTTTCTTTATGAAACAAACACTTTTGGGTTTGCTTCTTGTAAGTCAACCCTTATTGTGCATCATCTTGCTGAGGTGGAATGCTTGTTTTAAATTTTTTTTTTTTTTTTTATAAAGATGACCTAATATCTTTCCTTCTCTAATCCTTGCACCCGTAAAAAGAAATCCACTTTTTGCAGTTTTTATTTCTCAGGTTACATTTTTTTCCTTCAGGTCTTTGTTTGACTCGTATTCAGTTATGTAAAGCACCGCTCTCATCTGTTATATATGGGATTGTCCATGTATGAATGAATGGGACTCTCTTTCTTTGTCATTTTATGACGCAGCTTGATTAGCAGCTCTGTTACTCTGGTCCAGACATGATAATTTAATAAAGGGGGGCTCAGGGGCATTCCTGGTAGATGGCAAAATATGAAGGGGGGGGGCAAATCAAAAATGATTCCAGATGTGAAATGCTTGATTTTAAGCACAAAGAAAGTGCTTCTCTGTACACACCGAAGTTTTGTGCTGTGGCTTCAGGCAAGGGATGTACCCTCCTCACGCATGGATCAGATGTTTTTTTCTTTATTTGCAAGCCAACGGCAGACTACGCTTCCTCTTTTGGCAGCTATGCACTACATTGAAATTCAGACCTTTTGGTTATTGCATGGATTTCTGAAAGCTGATTAACCTGCAACCCTCAAAACAGAAGTAGAAATGTATATTTTAATTTGATTTATTTTTTCTTCAAATTTCCATTTAGGTCTCGAACGAGGCCGACTCTTGCATCAGATTTAACTCGCCTCACATCCAGTTAGCAGACATGATCATCAGACTGGGCAGGCTGACACCTGGATACTTCCGTCTCCTCCAGGTATGAACAGCTTCATCGCTTTATCAATAAACACTGAACTTATCAAACACTAATTCCAGCCGTTGACGCAACCAACTTTGATCAGCGAAATAAATGGAAGTTACTTTATTCTGCTACATTCACTCTAATCTCCTTCCACTGAGCCGTCTGTAGGAGTTATGTGGCTCTTTAAATCCTTGCAGAAGAACATCTTTTACAAGCTTAACAGGACTTTTTTTGTTGGTTAACTTTTTTTTTCTTTATTCCTTGCTTACATAAGCAGTGACACTAGCTGTTGGCGAGGGGCTCAGTGACCCACAATCTGCTTTCATCACAACCGTAATTAGGGGTGACACTAATCATTGTGATATCATATACCCTTGGCTTCTTTTGTTCCACCCGCTGTCAGCATAATCCACTTTTCATTTGTCAGTTCACACGTCCTATTCATTGTGTACATTTGGTGTTGGCTTATGTACACTAATCTGGTTCCTATACCAAAGAAACATGGCTGGTGTTTGCATTAAATTTGACACACTGGTCTGACAGAATTTGCTTTGTTAAAGTAACTGTAGTGGAGACGGCAGAACTAATAACTGCAACTTGATTACTTGATTATCAATATGCTAAGGAAGGACAGATGGCACTAATTTAAACCACTTTGGAAAAGTTTATTGGCTAAAGAGTTAAAGTGGATTCTTAAACTTCTACAGACTATCTAGCAGTTGAATGCTAAATTTTATATTAAAAGATTATTGGTTGGGTTTCAGGCTGTTTCACAATAGCGTCTTGCGAGAATATCACTTAAACCACATATTGACTACTGTTGGCCAACATGAACACTTAAGTGCAAAATCAAGTGTTGTAAACCTTTAAAAGTATTTGATGGTATTATTTTCTTGTTGGCTGCAATATCTAAAAATGTAAAAACCATGAATTGCATAAAATGGGGCACTAAAATGATCTAAAGCTGCAGCTAGCTCTGAAAACATGTTATTTTGGGGCTCTGTTGGCATTTTATAAGTTCTATCACCGGAGGTCACATCTTGTCATGTACATTGTTTATTCTTTAAATGAATGAAGGATTTTAAAATGCTGATGTCTCCGTCTTGCTGCATCAGGCCCTATAGGGATTCAGATTATGCTGGAAGTGACTGTACATTTAGACGCTATCTACAGTATACATAATGTAATCTAGGCATCACTTCCTAGTATTTTGATTCCTGGTTCATAGTTTTTTTTGTTGTTGTTCTTTTTGTTCCTCTTTTACTAAAATCTTTGCCTTGTAAATGTTTAATCGCTGCTCTTGCTGAAGGCTGGGTCACATGGTGCAGACCTAAAGTTGCAGATGCTGGATATTTTAAGGACATGAATGTTTTCTTTTTTTAGGTTTGATCAGTCAGGTTTGAAAACTATGAGATCATCATTGCTTCCACCGCTGGCTAACCTGAGCTTTTTTCCTTCTCTGCAGAGGCAAGTTGCAGGTGAGGTGCAGACACAGCCACAAGACCGTGCCATCAACCAGATAGCCATGATGCTGGCCATCATGGGCCTGAGTTTATCTTACTACAGTGCCAGACAAATGACAGAGAAGGTCAACGCCCAGCCTGCACCCTGAAGAGACCTGGTGCATTCGTTGAGATAATGGGTGATCCAGTGACAAATGATGGCGATGGAGCGAGGAAGTACATTTGAGACATAGCACTGTCTCTCAGGACCGCACCTTTCTCACCTCAGTCATAGTCACACTGAAACACGGAATTTTTGGGATCCTCATTTACTATGTGCAAAACTCTGACCTGCCGCTGAGTGTTTTCTACTCTTTCTATTGCCAGGACTTTCAGGGATTTGTGGGGTTGGCTCACTCTGGGTTGTGGATAGGACCATTTTCTGTAGACTGGTTTGGGTGGGTGATCAAAACCTTGAAAGCCAATTGGGTCTGACTGCTATTTACCAGGCTACATGCTTGCAAGATGCTGTCAGTATTGTTCTGGGTTAAAAAAAAAAAAGCAAAACCTAAACTGTGAAACAATCTTCTTCAGAAGGGATTCAGTGATATGAAGAGTAATGCCTTTTTAAGGGAATGCTAACTGCAACTGAGATTTAACTTGTCATGAAGGGAATATGGATAAAGGGGATGAAAATGTAGCGTTACCCTTTCTAACATTTTTTTTCCCCCCTTCATCTGAAGAACCTTGCACAGCCTTTTGAACAGAACAGGGGATATTTTCAAATGACGTCTATGCACCACTTAGCCACAACATTAATATTTGGTAGGTTCTCTTCATGCTGCCAAAACTTAAACGTAGGCTCATTCCGCTTTGGGCTCTTGGTGTTAATTTGTTCCCCAAGAGTTTTTTGCGGTGGGTTGGAGCACATTGTTCTAAGGGAGGCTGCTGCCATGGGGGAGTGCCATCACCATGGGAGTAGTGCGCTTGGCCTGTAACAATGCTTAAAATGCCAGGAGCCAAGTCAAAACTTAACACTGTAATGAAATGATCAATGTTAATCCCGTCACCTGCCAGTGGTTTTTAAAGGTGTGTGTGCGCGCATGCATGTAGGTGCATATACGTGCGTGCCCGTGTATAAAACGTGATCTGTCGGGTGTCTGAGATTAAGTGAATATTTGCACAAAACTGCAGTAATGTGTAAATGCTAAGTTGATGTGCAAAGTGACTAAACGCAGTACTTTTTTTTTTTTTTCTGGTTGTGGTCTCACTGTTTGAAATCCTGTATGTGCAACAACTTTGATAAGCACCCTGGCTAAGAACCCTTCCTTTGGGATCTACAAATTTTAATGCAAACTTTACTGAAATCGATGGGTGCGCAGAACTGTAATCGAAACAAGTCTCATGAGTCCCTCGTTTTTTTTAATGAATGTATCACTTTATTTTCGTATTGACTTAATAAAGCTGTGAATATGTTAAGATGCATGCTTTAATTTATTGAGAGAGATCTTGCTCATTCCTTGGACAGTTCCTTCTAAAATTAAAATGATGGCCGCAGTTTATAAACCACTCTGAGGTTGGCACTGGGAGCTGCACAGCTACAGCATTTCCTGCAACACAGAATCTTGTGTCATCTCCACGCAACAGGATGTGGTCACTAGTGTCTGCCTTTTTAAATGAGACATGCTTGAGTCAGTTGGAAACCTATGCAGTAAATGCATTTGCACATTAAAAATTGCAGAAGATATGCTGGAAACGTCCACAACGTCTTTCAGCTCCATTTTCCTGCTGTCTTTTATACTGAATCTCAAAGTGTGGTATGTGGCCATCAAAACAGCTTAACATAATATGCTCCATATAAAACAAAATCTTCATTCTAACATGGTGGAAATATTCACAATATATTTAGAACGAGTTCCTCATCAGAAGTGTCCTGGCCAAAGGTCCAGTGCATCAAAATGTGACTGGTTAGTCACACAAAACTGACCTCTCAGTGTTTTGGTGCTTGATTCTCATCTACTACACATAAGTGTGAATGAAATACACTAGCAATTGTTTTTCTGCACGCTCTCCCTTTCTCTTGCAGGGTGTGGAGGATATAAATTGCGCATGCCTGCTCACTGTTGATGTGATGCCCTCTGACAGGCTGAGAACTCGTTGGGCGCCACGTGTCCCCTCTGCCCCCGGCAAAAGCTCCTCCCCGTCACACGTTACTGGGGAAAAAATTCACTGATGCTAGCATTGAGACACAGCCCTTAACGAAGAGCGCCCATTGGTTGACTGGTGATGCGTCATCAAAATTGGTTCTGAGCCACAGAGACAAAAGAATCGGGATAGGGTCATTGGTAGGCAATGTGGGCTAGAGCATCATTATTTGGGATGAAGGTGGGGGGGCTCCATACCCTCTGGTTTAACCTCTAACAAGTTTTAATTAAGCTTTGGATTACGCTCGGATAAATGACTCCAACATTTAAAACCAAGTGGAGTTATGTAGATGAGATGATTTTGCAGAGATTTGTTTTAGGGCAAAAAATATTCAGTTGTGCGTGACATTCAAAGCTGTGGGTGGTGCAACAAACAAATGGATTGTGAGGCTGATTCTCAGATGAAAGTCACCTTTTATTATTCAATCCCTGAGTTCACAATCTCTCAGAAAAACAAACGCCACTTGTATGTGCATGAGATTCCTGTGGAGAGTAACAAGGAAATATTGTTTTGGGATGAGTTTCAGCACTGCCTCTTCTTGTGGCACGAACAGCTCAAATTTATGTTGGAAGTGTTTGAGCCTCATAAATGTTTTAAGAGCCATTCCAACTGACATAAGTAGGCGTGTTTAGCTATTGTTAAGAGTATAAACCTATTTGTCATTTTGTTGCATCTGGCTTTATTTTTCTTTTGTTGTATTCATGTCTGTCCTGAGATTTTGTACCCTATATTAGGAGCACATACTGTATATGTGCAGTGCTTGGTTAAGAAACCTTACTGCCGTAGGCTAAAGGCCTTTGGCTTGAATAACACAGGTGAGTTTATGGAGATGGAGGTGCTAACGCTAAAAGGAAATCTAATAAATGTTTTAAGAGCCGTTCCTGTAGGTGCGTTTCTTGAAATTCTTGTTAGACACTATCAAGTTAGGATACTTAACTGCAAAAGATAATGTGAAACCAGAATTCCAGCTGACAGTTTCAACATAAAAAGCAGTATATTCCAGGCCCTACATTTGTGTTTAGCTTATAGAGGGTATATAAAAATGAGTACAGCCACTGTGGCATCATACTGATTTCGCAACAGAAGTATTTTGGCTGCTGTCATGTTGTTGTTTTTTTTTTTGGTGCCCAAAGTCACCATTTTAGGACAGCAAAGGGTGAAAAGTTATCAGCTAATTCTAGCACCAAGAATGGATAACACAGAAACGGGTAAATGCTAATTCATGCTAAGTGACAGCACAAAACAAGAATTTTACCAAAAAAAAAAAAAAAAGTCTTGGTTTAAAAGGCACCAACACCAGAAACCTGGCTGACAGATCCAGTTCCACAGAAATGAGGTCTAGCAGAAAGCTGCTGGCTACAGCTGCTTGTGCTAGCATCCACCTGTCAAAGTGGCCACTCCCTTAAGTTTAATCCTTAATAAAGTTCAGATGAGTGAGTTATACTTAATACTATACTGCTAAATTAGCTGTAGAGACTGTTCTTTGTCCAAGGCTGTAAACATGTTTCTCTACTGTGAGGTTGGGCATTTTAAGGGGGGCGGGGTGGGGTGGGGGGGTCAGCGGGGACTGACAAACTTTTGAGGCAAGCATTTGAAGGCCACTGAAGGAACTACGCTTTCATTTTTCAGCCTTGGTTGGTAGCTGCGCTCATCTTTTTCTTTCAGTTCTAAGACCTAAGACAGCACAGCAGAAATTAAATCCTCATGTGCAATGCTGCATCTTTAATAAATAAAAAAGCATTATTATAAAACAAAAAAAAAAACAATTTAGAGGTTGCAAAAGGTTTTTTGAGTTAGATATCTTGGTGTAGCTGGTGCAGAAATGAAAAAAAAAAAAAGCTCTTAATCGTAGTGTATTATAGCCATTAGCTGCACATCTATTCTGTGCTCAGAAATTTCTTGCTGATTTATTAGACACACAAAAGTTTAAATGCACAAGCACATTGCAGTCACAGACCACATCAGGTCACATCTCTGCATCCCTGGCAGAATCAGGCTGAGGAGGCGGCAGCATGCACGTGTCTGGCTGGAGCATGTGCTGGATGGGGGGGGTTCACTCTGGGGTGGCCTCTGCCCAGGGAGCCAATGTTTTGACTGGCATCCAGTGTGCAGACTGCAAAGAATACTGTGTCTCTTACATCCCACACACTCCCATCCTGCAGCACATCATCAGCTTCCATTTTTATTCATTGCCCCAGTAAAGCCTTCAGACTGTTTCTGGGTTATTATAAAATTTAGTCTACTTTCTCAAAGATTTTTATAAACTGTAATAAAAATGAACAGCCCTGCTCTCAACTGCAAAGTGAGAGATACAGAATTCCCCCCTGTTAGTAGATTTTCAACAGAAATTAATGTCTCTATATTGCAGCTCTTTAACCTTCTTGGTCAGTGATGTAGGACGCCATGTTCTGTCTCTTAATCGCTCTCTGCTTTTTTCTCTCTCCCTGTGGGTCACATTTGTTTGGGATTTACTGCAAAGCTGCTTACCGCTCAATTTGAGAGCTGTTTGTTTCTCTGTTTCTGGGCTCAGATGTTTTGTGTTGTTTCCCTCAGGGTTTATTATCCTTTTCTTTTTATCACCTTTATCTGATGTCATTCCTTCAACAGAAATAGATAAAGAAGCCTGTGTCTGGATATCAAATTAATCCACCAAACCTGTTTTTAGTCAATCAGTTTCACACCTGGCCTGCAAGTGCAAATAGTTATTGCATAAGAATAAAGGGATTGACACCAACTAATATCACATGTCCATCAATATCAACAAATTTATTATGCATACAAATGTCAAATTAGAGATTAGTCACTAAATAAGAGATGAGTCACTGCTGGTAAAACAAAGTAAAGACTATGGTGAGATGCAATATATGTATGTATGTCTGTCTGTCTGTCTGTCTGTCTATCTATTCATTCTTCCCTTTCCGCTGACTCTTCAGGATTTGCCTTACTCTGCAGGTACTTGGCAGTTGTAGCTTTCCTAGTGGCCTCTTTATGGTTGCCTGTGGGATTCCAAGGTACTTGTAGCTGTCTTCAATGTCTGCACTGATGGCTTCTGTTAGCGCAATCCCCTCAGTTCTAACTACCTTCCCTCTCTTTGTTACCATCCAACTACACTTCTCCAGTCTGAATCACATTCCGATGTCATTGTTGTAGATCTGTGTGGTGTGGATCAGTGAATTGATATCTTGTTCACTCCTGGCATACAGCTTGATGTCATCCATGTACAGGAGCTGGTTGATGTTTACTCCATTTTGTAGTCGGTATCTGTAGCCAGTCTTGTTGATGATCTGGCTGAGGCGGTCCAGGCCTATGCAGAACAGTTGTGAGACAGAGCATCTCCTTGGTAAATCCTGCACTTGATGGTGACTTGTGCAACTGGATTGTACTTGGCCTCTAGTGTTGTTCTCCACATTTCCATTGAGTTCCTGATGAAGACTCTTAGGGTTGATCTTGTATAGTTTTAGGCATTCCAGGAGCCATGTGTGCAGCATCAAATCACAGACTTTCTTGTAATCAATCCAGGCGGTGCACACGTTAGTCAATTTAGTCTTACAGTCTCGAGTGACTGCTCTATTTACCAGTAGCTGGTGTTTTGCTCCCCTGGTATCTCTGCCAGTTCCTTTCTGGGCCTCGCTCATGTATTGAGCCACGTGCCTGTTCATCTTAGCTGCTGTGATGCCTTAGAGGAGTTTCTGTGTTGTACTGAGGAAGGTTATTGGCCAATAATTGGATGGGATCACTCCCTTTAGGGGATCCTTGGGAATCAGGATCATCCCCCCCTTTAGTTAGCCATTCTGGATGTGTCTTACCCTCTAGGAGCTGGTTCATTTGTGCTGCCAGGCGCCCATGGAGTGCAGTTAGCTTCTTTAGCCAGCAGGCATGAATCATGTCAAGGCTTGGTGCTGTCTCATATTGTTCCCCTTCCACTGAGAGTATACCTTGGATGGTTCAGTGGAGAACATCTGGTTTATTCCCCTGGCTTCTATCTCTCTGGTATAACTCTTCAACTGGTTAGCCAAGGCTGTGAGTCTTTGCTTGGCAGTTTCTAAGGCCTCAGGTATGACACCTTGTTGTAGTTCTTAGGCACTCCTTTCTATATAGTGGCGAGCTCCAGTAGAAAAAGGAGACAGAGATCTTGTTCTAACTTTGTAATTCCTGTGCTCCACCCACTGATCAACTACAGGAATGCAGCTTTATTAACTTAAAACAAAGGCACACCCACAAACAGGAACAGTGAGATGCCATGGCCATCTCAGTCATGCTGGCCCATTACTAGCCAGATAAACATGTGCAGTTCACATCACAAACTAATAGTAACAATGAGAGACCAATATATCTATCTATCTATCTTTCTCTCTCTCTCTCTCTCTCTCTCTCTCTCTC
>JASGAU010264900.1:0-17257 GCA_030220045.1 Australoheros facetus | reverse complement strand
ACTGGTGCAATGTGCAATTAATGAAGATTGGCCACCAGGCTGGTCCAATTTAGCCATGAAACCTCCCACACTAAAATTACAGGTGTTTCAGTTTCATTGTTCAACCGTTGTATTTTTATATGCACAATTTCTGTTCTACATTACTTGTCAGAGGTGTTGTTACTATCAAACTTGATATGGAGGGATAAATGCAGATGTAAACAACCCGTCATTGTTTCTGACAGAAATAAATGTAGACAAACTCACAAGGCATAAACTAAAATCAAACCATGGCAGGTTATAATTAATAAATAAGAAAATAAAATTTACACAAAGTGAACACTTACACTTGACTAAGACATTAAAAGGGCTTTTCTTCCTTCTAATACTTCAGCTACATCAAGTATCACCCCAACATTCTGTGAAAAATGCCATTCGGTCAAAATAATAATACCCAGAATTTTTTTTAAATCTATTTTTATGTTTTAATCCTGGTTATTTATAATATACTTCTAATTGTGCTTTAATTTGTGAATACAGGAAGAAAAAATGTGAGAAAAAAAATCTGCAAACTTGTGCTTATTAAAAGAAACAGACCAAGCAAATCATCTTCTTCAGCCAAACTTCTTCAAGTAAACTTTTCAGCAGTCCATTTTTGCCAAGTCTGGTTGTTTATTCAAGCTAGCGAGACCATTGCTGCCTGACACCCACATGAAAAAGCAGCTCCCTGCCTAATATACACTAATATGACTGAAACCGTCTTTGAACAAGCCCCCGAAGCTGACAACACAGCTGTGTGGCAGAAAGGCGAGTGAGGACAGAAATAGCTCTTCCTGAACAAAACGATGACAAAATCTATTTTGGAGCCACATTTTGTCTCCTCACTCAAAAGAAAAACCAAACACTCAGGTGACAAATGCACCAAGTCACAACAAAAGTGGGCTGATATCAATAGTAATTTGTCACAACTTCGGCTAAAAATAACAGCCAAGCAAAATTAGGATGTTTTTTAATTAATCACATTCAATTTGCTTAGAAAAGGAAGAGATAATGGAACAAAGCCCATGAAAAGCTACTGAAATCCATTTTCTGGTAACTAGATCAAAATGTTATCCTGTTCTCAGCACTATCCAGGCCATGTTGTTTGCCTCATTGCAAAACAAACAAAAGTTTCCAGGTCTTCACTTCCTTCTCAAAGTCCTGACAAACGCTGAGTCAGCTCACATTGAGCAGAGCTTTGCTAAGCCTGTGAAACACATTTATTGCACTGTACAGAGAAAAAAAGTAAGTTCCCTTCAGCACCTTTCTCTTTATATCATCATGACAGCCAGATAAGGTTCTAGATATCACATCCCAAGTGTGACTTTTTTAAATATATATATTTTTTGTGTGTGTGTGGAGTCAGCCTTTTGTAGCCATCACAGCAGTAGCATTGCCCTGCACTTTGAATTTACATTAAAAGACCTCAAGTAGGCAAAGCAAGTCAAACAGTCCTTCTCTGTGGTTAAATTTTTGATTCAGCGTGAAAGAAGCTGAAGTGCCTCATGGCTCTCCGAACCTGTCGCCTGATTCAGGTAGTCAGCAGACTGACCTGACCCATGAGTTTAAAATCCTGCTGAGTTTTGTGTTTTCCTGAGTGCTGTTCTATAAGAGGGGCTGGCCTAAAGTCTTGCTGTATGTGTACACAGAAAATGAACATTAACTGTACCAGCAGAAAAACAGCAAGGCTTTTAAAGAAGTACAAAATAAAGAGCTACGTCCTTCTCAAAAACCTCACTGCATCATGTAACTGCATGGTGGTCTGTACCAGAAACCTGTCAGCGGTAAGATGAAATGTGAGAGTTCATTAGAGGTTTCCGTCAACAGACGTACTTGTAGTAATGTAAGTGGCACTAGACAGTTCATTAGAGGAAGCAGTCGATGGAGGAACTTAAAGCTGCCTCACTTTATAATCACTCAACATCAGTGCAGAGTGGCTGTGCGTTCCATTCCTACAAGATGTTTTAGAGAACTCTGCATAAAACTACATTTCCAGCTAATATTTAGTAGGTTAGCAAAATCATTTTGGATCTGGAACATATTTAATTAAATTTAATCTCCAAATACTGTACTTTAGATGTTTCAATATTTGAGAATAAAATCGGCCCTTCAACACCTCATGTGGTAGCTTTGTGGCATTAATGATGGCTTGTAAAATCATTTTCATACATTCATCACTGCTACAGAGCCCACCATGCCGAACAAACCTCAAGCCTTCCTGTTTGACATCAAAATACGAAAGGCTCTAAATAGATTATTGACAATATCTGCAAACCTCTAACTGTTCTCATTCTATCCATTTACACCCAATCATTACAAAAATCTAACGTGACAGGTTCCACTTCCATGTCAATGCCTGTTTTGTACACTGCCATGGGCACTTGTAACAGTGAAATAATAGAAAACATTCTTCCCATTACAAAGAAAAGTTTTGGCCACTATAAAATGTGGGAGGAAAACATGTGCAATATGAGCTTGAGCTTGAGGAATGAGGGAAATATCTAATGAATTGCCTTTCACTGGAATACAAAAGCCAGAGGGCCTTGAGGAATGTCCCCCTCTCTGAAGGACAAAAGAGCCAGAACCATGTGGTGGCCTCACTGTGAAGCAGCAGTGTGGAAGAATGTGCAGAGCCATTTGTTGATTGGCATTCTGTTGATGGAAACTTTTCTCTCTTTCTCCCACTGGTGTTTCACACATGAAAACCTGATGCCTCACTGAGGCCACAACAAATTTAGTAAATTAGTTCACTGACCAACATCACTGCATGAGTGTTTTATCAAGCAACGCCAGCTAGTCAGTGAATCAGAGATACTTACTCATCTGTCGGTCTCCGTAGCTAATGGCCTCGGCAAGGGGGCTCCATCCCTGAGCGTTCTTCACCTTCACTGGTGCATTGTGGGCCAGCAGCAGATGGGCACACTCTGCAAGGAGGACAGTTAATCACTAAACACTAAAAGACAAACAGAAGCACAAACTGAAAACCCAAGAAGGCATACGGTATGTGCCTACCAAACATGACTCACTACCACAGTAAAGACCTGATTGTTTTCAGTTTCACATCTAGGATTGACTATGGACTGATGTACGAATTCCTGACCAGAACAAAATATGACTTTGCATAGATATTAGGAAATAAATGTTTCTTTGCCTAATGATAAACATACACAGAGAAGTAGCTGGACAGAAAAAGGTGTTTTGGTATATATTTTGTTTTCATTTGTCTTCATTTGACATCCCATTTCTATGATGCAAACATTGAATAAAGTGTATTTTGAAAACAAGACAAAAGAAATATCTTAACCACATTTCATATATTTTTACCATCATGTTTGATAGTTATGGTGACTGCTTAATACACACACACACAAATCTGCTTACAGCTCTAATCATGTGTTCAAACTTCAAACCACAGAGGAACCAAACAAAAATGAGACGTAAAGTTAAACAGTTTTATTTCTCTCGTTCTGCCTGTTCCTGCTGTAATGCTGCTGCATCTTTCCCATTTTATCTGATGCCCTGACCTTAAACTGACCACTCTACAGTACATTCTGATACAGGTGTTGACTGTTACATAGAACATGTCTAATGCAAACTGCAGACATTTTCTGAAGCATCAAATAATCCAGGCTGTACAGAGGGATAACTTGTGTACAGAACTAAGATGACAGTTTACCCTTTAACCAACAAGCGATATGGGACCTAGAATTATGCAAGACTTGGGATCCTTCCTTTTAAGGCTACATTGCAATAAATTAAAGAGGAATTCTTAGAAATAAAATTCTGAACCACAGAAAAGGACATCCCTTGGTACCGTGTAGTCACCCTCAGAGCTGTGGCTTGAATTCCAACACCTGGAAAACAGCCAAAGAGCCTCATCTCTTTTCTATGGCGAGATCAGCAGTAAGTGCAGCACAAAAATCCCTCCACTCTCTGGGCAGCTTGTCAACAAACTGCAGCCAGCCAAAACTGAATCCTGTTGTTTCGGCTCTGCTGTCAGTTTTGTTGTGACATCACTCATTATAATGTTGGCATCTGTACAGCCCTGTCCCAGCACTGGCCAGGAGAAGTCACAGTCTTGTGAGCAGCTAACTGCACAGATGCAAAGCAGGGGCTAAGTACTAACAGTCCACTGAGTGGATAATGTAGGGCTTTTATTTGTCAGAGCCGGATGTTAAAGTTGTTTGACCAGCCTTTTTAGTCATCGTTGTGTTATGTGAACTCATTCAAAATTGGCCCTCCTGTTCAGACTTGTTTTTCCTGCTGGGGTCAATCTTAATAACAGCTACTTAATACATCACAAAACCACATCCACCATCTACATACTCACCATGTTTCATTAATGAGAAAGAGGCCAGGGTATCATACATTCTTAATGACAGAGAGGAATAAATTTTGAAACTCTTCCTTATTAGACACATTAGCCAAACAACAAAGAGGAGTGTATCCCAGGAGTACGTTACAGAGAAATAAAAGGGCACGTTCTGACAGCAACCTGAGTAGTTAGGCTATATTCTCCTCAAAAGCAGTTAACAGCAACACCAGTAAAGTAGAGTAAAGCTGACTTCCAGATGGAAGCATGGCAAAGAAAATCAAGACAAACAAAGACACAGCACTGGCAAGTCATTATGGTCACACTAAAGTTTCAAATACTTGGCTCATTACTAGTTTTAACAGGTTTTCTTGTTAAATTTCTGCTTAATGCCGAGTATTGTCCAAAAGCTGACCACTTTAAAAAGATTGCCTAATATTGTTCATATTGCATGCTTTAATTAAATAAAGTAGCTGCGTTGGCAGCAGGAAGGCAACTGAAAAGTGCATGCCAAACAATGCAACATCAGCCGACAACACAGCAGACCCCAGTTTTTACGCATTAGTTCAAACTGTGACTGGGCTCCGGGACATAGCAGCTGATAACAGAGGTTGATATCGAGGTAAATGCAGGCAGACAAATGGACGAGCGCTTGCTTTCTGATGTAAGCTTTGAATTCCCTCAAGCCTTTGACCTATATATCCCTCTGCTAAATCCAATGATTGTGTAATGATAACATTTAGCAGATATGCATTATATAACCATGACGAGAACAGCCAGGCCATGTGTCCCGAGCTGCACACCTGCTAGCTTCAAGTCTGAGTTTTTTGCTTGTAGTTTGACTTTGTGGATACACTACTGTTTTAAGGTACATGAAACATGAGTTTTATACCAGTTATTTTTGAAGTGAATTAAATGCAGAAACTAAGTTAATCACCTCACATTTTGAGCCAGAAACTACAAACACTTGCCATTTAAGGATGAAATCTGATAAATTTCAATTACCTGTGAGGCCAAGCAGGACATCACAGCATGCTGATACCTACATCACATTGAGTCTTTTGTATCAAATGTGATGGGCTACAACAGCAACAGCAAAGATACGTGGTTATTCCACTGGCATCACATTACCTGGCTAAAGGGTTTATTTAAAACTGAACATCTAGAGAAGCATTTACAATTCCAGGTTCAAGCATTTGTCTCCTGTTTGCACTTATTGGTCAAATAATGGCATTGGTGACACATTTAGGTTGTCATTACAGTTAAATAAAGACTGAGCTATGATATCGTGCCATAGTTTACTGTAGGTGAAACAGCAGCTGATGAGGATCAGTTTAAAAGCAGGTCATGATGAAAAGGGAAGCATGTCTGTTTGTGGCAGGCCACTATTTGGTTTCAAGGACAGTTTCTGAATCATCCTCAAAACATTATTTTCTCAGAAAGAGACACACTGCACCATGACAGTAACATCCACTTATTGCTGATAAAAATGCATGTCAAACTCTTGCAACAGGAGAAAGAGAGCTCAGTTTTCTTATGGGAACAAAGTAATATGCTTGACTTTTTAAATGACCTTTGAGTTTACCTTGGTTATGGTTTTCAGGACGACAGATACAAAGAAATACTGTTTTTCATTGGTCACTATAGAGTCAAGGACACACAAGCCACCTTTCCTGCATCTTCCATTCTTTTGCTCTCTCCAAAAGTATTCCTAATTACCTGATAATTCTGCAAAATTCCTAACAAATTACTTTGTAATCAAATGTTTCTGATTAGTATTTAGTTATTAGCAGTAATCAAATCATATTGAGCAATTAATCAGGTATGCATTTTTTCTGTAGAATGTGGCTGTCTACCATTCAAGAATTTTCACCTCTGAATTTATACCACTGTAATCAAATCTAAAAAATTTGTGACCACTGATCCTCATTTGGTCAGCAGCACATCTGCATGTTACAGCTATAATGTACTGACATGTATACATTATAGTGCTTATGTGTTAGTTTTTAAAATATTTTTAAACATGAGCTGACTGGATCCATTGACATTTAGGCTGTAACTCATTAGCCACAGTTTGCTGTCCTGTTGAATCTAATATGCACTTGTGAGAGCACTGATAAAGGAAAACTCCCTGTGGGCTGCTAGGCTGATTGCATGTGCATCAGCTGCGCAGAAGTCCTGCTCAAGTCACATTCAACTCAGGAGTGTGGGAGCAGGATGGTGAGTTAAAGCACTTATCTAATGCTACTCTCTGTACACTGGCTACAGATGGGGCTTTTGTAGAGAGGATCTATAAGTTGTTAAAGCTCCCTACCTTTACCATCCAGTTCTGATTAAGTCTGAGTACATTTTAAATGCTGCCTTGGCTTTTTTTGCCATTATTCACATACTCAGCAGCTCAAACAGGAAATTTAAAACGAAGAAATGATTACTGAGACAAAACTAAAACAATTTTCTTTTCCTATTTCACTCAAAAGCACTATTTTTAAATCAAAAATAGAAACTCTTAAAATACCCCATGAAATGCGCATGTGTGCCATTTTAGAGTATATTTTTTCAGGCCAGGCTGGCCCACTAATGTCAAACAGAACTGTAATCATCTACCAAACCCATTTTTAAATCTCACCATTTTAGATTTTGTGGCTGGATCGTGTTTCATTCACAAACACTACACAAATGGGAAGAAAAAAAAAAAAAAAGTGTTCATTTTCTCAAAGAATAAGTCAGGCAGCAGGTTCCAGGCAAACACTGTCTTGCTCCTCTGACAATGACGTCAGCTGTCAGGACTGCATTATGCTCTGCTTTGGATTTTCTTCCTCTTTTACATGAGATTTTCCACCTGCACAACTGTCCCAGTCATGCAAACTATCAAACAGCAGACTGCTGATATGCACAACTGTCATTATCACTGATAGATAAACATGCAGAAAAGCCATAAACAAAGAAAGCCTTGTCCTCTGCATCCCACCAGGGCAGCCACACCCAGGCTGTGATCTCATGCTGTAGCCTTCAGCCTGTCTGGCCTGAGAATCCCTGGAGGACCGGGCAGCAGCTCAGGCAACAGAAAGGCAACCTCATTAGCAAAATCAATTCCATGGCGTCCCATCCGCTACAACACTTCGGCACTCCGCTATCTGGATTACCGGTAGGTAGTGGCAGAGCCATCACTCTGACAGGAACTGAACTATGTGAATGTGAAATCAATTGAAACCCATGCTTCAGTGGCAGCCACCACAAATGACAATGTGCAGCAAGGGTAACCCTATGCCTGAATTGTTGATTGAGAGCCTACTGCAAAAAAGGGTAAATTCATTTTTCAGAAGCATGTTCTGATGTTTCCTTGTCATATTAAAATGCAGGCATTGAGTCTCAAAGGGACAGCGCCTTAATGTTTCATGTGCATGCTTTCAGTCCAGCCAGTGCAATTCATTCTAAAAACAAACTCATGTAAAGATTTCTACAAAGCCTTGATACATCATGACATATTCATTATATACTGCCAACTCAGTGTTATTCTAGGATGCCCTACACTGACGCGCAATTTGTAATACTTTTAGTTCTGAGAAAATGCACAGTGTTGTAGCCTGTCAAACGCACTCGCCTGTTTTTCACAACCCAATTCAAACCTATCACAAAACCAAAGTAAACTATTCAGTGTGAGAGGCTCTGGCAGATAACTAAAAATAACAGACTAAGCAAATATTATGGGATCTGAAAATTACATCTCTTATCTCAACAAATTACGCCCTGTGCCAGCTTCAAATTTAAGTCTTTCTAGTTGGCAGCATTACATCAATTATAACAAAACTAACTATGAGAGGGTCCTAATTCCTGCACTGCCATCATTATTCAATGTGATCTAATAATCCTTTGTCAATCTATAAAGTTGGAGAAAAAATGCTTTTAACATAGAGAAGGAAAGGTTTCTTGCTCCATTCTGAATTTGACCAGGAGAAAATCCATTAACACAACCTCTTTATTCATGCATGAGCATCTTGCCTTCTGGGATCTGTGTGCTGATCTGTGACAAATGTCTGGTGGTGCTGAGCCTGACAAATGCACACACAAAGGGAGGAAAATAAACTGAAACACACAAACAAAAGATATGCAGGCCCACAGAGAGGTTTGTTTAACAAGCCATGGAGACAGAGAGATATGAAAATAAACCACGTGAAGGTGAATGTTTCAACAGTACTCACCTTTATGTCCCATCATGACAGCGAGATGCAACGGCGTGTTTCCTGAAGAAAGGAAAGACACACACAAAAAAAAGCACTGAATTTGTATACTGCCTTTAATAATAACAACAAAAACAGGCGAGAGACTGTGACAAGCACTTTGCTTCAAGCACTGTCACAGCTGGAGTGAATTAGATATTTCATTTTAGAGAAAGAATCCGCTAAATTCCAAATGATATACTAAGCTACCATAGATACTACCATAATGGCAAAACCACTGATTAATACCCAATTGCACCACGGAACTAGCTACATTTTAAGAGACAGGGACACCGCCTGTTAATAGGCAATGTATGCAGCACATGGTAAGCAAATCAGTCAAAAATGACATTTGTGTCAGGTGTGCAGAAGCCTCTACCCAGGATGTAAAACGTGTCTAATAACAAATCAGAGTAGGCCCATCTCCTTTAGGCTTCCCTTACAGAGAAAGAGAGAGGTGGATAACCATCTACAAAAGAGCCCTGATATGCATAAAAACAGGGGTTTAGCTAAAAGTCACAATGAACTGCTGGGTACAAAAGGATGTAATGCTTATTTGAGCTTGCTCACAATCACCGCCGGTGGCATCTTTCCATGAAGACGGTTTCCCGTTTAAAATGAAATTCAGAATTTTTTTCTACCACCAACCCAAATTTAACAGCGGCGAATGAAGTTTAATCTGTAATCGGTTACATTTTAACTCGTCAACAATGTGGCATTACGAAATTACCATCTGGATTCACTGGGACTATTTCCTCCCTCTTAATATTACAAAAGCACTTGGACAAAAAAATAATAAAAATAACTCTTTAAGGGTATTTCTTTAAACAACTAAAAGAAATTCATTCTTTAAATATTTTCTGGAGAAAAAAAAACAACTTATTGGCACATAATACCAATACAGATTCCAAGAATTGTTTCCAATAACAGTACATGTTAAAACAATGTTGTGAGGTGAAATGATGAAATATTTATGCTTTATAAATATTCACTATGTTTTGTATTTCGATAATATACAAGCACAAAAATATACATATCAGACAAAGTCTACTTAATTTCAGCGACCTGATGGTTCAGGTTCTACTTACATGCACTATTATGGGAGTAAAGCCACAATGTTAAGGTAATGAACCCTATTAACCATCATCAGAGAAGGCAAAAAGGCAACATCACCAAAGTAGATGCCCTGTCTGGTACGTTGCTTCGTTACACCATGTCAGTGCTTTTAAGACAGACCACATTCCAGCGCTGACACTAAGCACTGCCCATCTTTTTTCTTTACATGGGAACCGGAACAAACCAATCTTGTTGATCTGTCAGTTAAGAAAGGGTTTATTTGGAAAATGCGGCGTTATCGGAGCAGACTTTGCCCTGCAGATGAGTTGCAGTCAAGTCTGAGAATCCCAAAGTTTCGCACAACACGCCTCGATGTGTCAGACACAGGCCTTGAACCAACTTATCATCCAATGTTTAAGATGACTCATGTCATAAGGACTATGTGATAATTTGAAATGTAGAAATGTTACTGTTGTAGGCTGAAAGGCCACTGGGACCTCTGAGGGGCAATCACTTTGTTATGCTGGGTTGAAAGAAGGGGGTTCGAAAACATTACAAGGTACTGACACTAAACTGCTCCTCAGTTTGGATATCAGTTATCCGGGCCTTGGCAAGAAGAAACCTCGCCTACGTCTAACGCTGCCGGAGACTGATGGCCTATTAGCTGAAACTAAGCTTCGTTGGACCTTGAAATTGGTAGATCATTACTGGCTTTTTGAGGCAGCTGCGATAAGCAGTCGGTAAACTCACCATGGACGTCTTTTTGGGCGATATTCTGCGTCCGTATGAGCGAAGACAGTCGTCGGACATCTCCTTTAAATACACATTCGTGCACCGGAAAGTCCTGCCCAGTTCGAATAATGGGGTTTTTGTTGTTGTCATCGACAACATCGGATGTTGACAGAGTGTTGGTGTTAGCATTAATCTGCGACTGTTGGTTCTGCTCTTGCTGCTGATGCTGTTGTGTGGATGAAGACTTGATTAACTTGTGGTTGCTGAAAATTTTACTCGCTCTGCTCTTGTTGTTCGTCTTGGAGGCTGTGAACGTCCCGGTTGCAGCCTCTTCGTCCGGCTCCAATAAGTCCTCGTCCTTGCTCGGCCTGTGGTCCTTGCGCAGGGAGCGGATCTTCTCTCCGGTCATTTTCTAAACGGTCGACGCTGACGGAGCAGAGGGTGTCGTCGCTGACGATGACCCTCCGGGCGAACTGATGCGATTCGCCAGTTGGAAGTCTTCGCGCAAACACTGGGAATTGCACAACATGAAAACACTTAATTCTCCCACGGACACGCACAAACGACAGTTTGTTCAAAGACGAGCAAGTAACAGCCCCCGTTTGCCGGTTTGTAATGAAAACAAACAGTCCACTCTCCTCCTATCGCCCCAAACTGTCGATGGTTGCAGCACAACATAAGCGGCTCCAGTTGACTAGTACCAGAGTCCTCGAGTAAGTCACAGTCGCGTCATTTCCGTTCACTCCAATGAAAAAATCTTTTTTTTTTTTTTTACAGCAATGGCGGATCCTCGAGCCTTACAGTAGCTGCCGGAAGTTAGCAACATACGCTAGCCGTGGCACACACACACACACACACACACAAAGTACCAGTCAAAAGTTTGGATACACTGTCTAAACTTTTGACTGGTACTGTATATAAACCTGCCTGTATTCTTTTTGTGTACAAATCCAACAGATTCGCTTCTGAGTCCAGTAAATCTGTTACGAACAATGCAGAACTCTCAAACCAGTTTCTCTTAAAAAATGACTTAAATAATTAACCGTTATCATGCTATTAAGATATAGCAACACAGAAGTTGGAGATAGTGGTTTGAACCATACAGGACCAGCACTGCCAATACGATACTGATTCTTTTAAATTGTAAAGGTAGCTTATTAGAGGAGAGCAGTGTGTCATGAATCATCATCAATTTGCCAAATTCTGAACACATTTTAATGACCACTGAATCACCGTGATTTTTACTTTCCACGATAGTTAATTAACAAAATAAAACACACCTTTCAGAGAAAAACAGTTTTTTTTGGAGACCCGTAATGTAAATGTGCCTGCCTTTAAAGCACTTTTGGCCGACTTCTGTTGTTTAAATGTGCTATATAAACAAAATAAACTTGACAGTCAACACAGAGGGTCATTATTTTCAGACATTTTTCATAGTTCATTTGAGGTATTTTTTTTTTAGTTCCAATACAATAATTTATTTCAACACAATTCAGTGGGTTGAATATATTATTTGAATGTCTGAAAATAGTCTACAGTCTGCTAAAGTAACTATGATGACCAATAATACTTGAACATTAACTAATGCTGAAGAACCAACATGAGTGATGACTGAGACATCTCTTTCAGTACTATATGAGCTGCCTTGATATTCTTTGTCTCCCTGAAAGGACTGCGATACTGGACTCTGTCTCTGTGCTGGGGGTCTGGATTAGGAGTGGGCGGATTGATCCAAATACCAATAATATTAATACCAATGCTGGTATTGGTAACCGATCGATACTAGCGTGATAGGATCAGTGATTTAGTATGTTTGTTGCTCCTATTCATCATAAAGGAGACATGTCTGTGCAAGCACATTTTGCTCTGCCCCCCCTCCCTACTCTCCTGTGTTTAGCTGTTCTGTGGTCATGTGATTCATCGGCAGTGAGCAGCAACATATAGGCTGCAGTGAGTGAGAAAGTGGAGGTACTTTACAGCTGTGAGTGAAAACACTGCAAACAGTGGTGCCTGTTGGAAGGAAATTCTGTACTGTGGCAATGCCACCAACTTATTTAAAGACATGAAAGACCATGAAAAAGCAAAAGCTTTGTCCAGGAATGAGCAGAAAATGAAAAGAAGATAGGAGGAAAGAAATCCCTCAGAGAGACCCAGAACCCAGCACAGAGTCAGAGCCCAACTGTCACAGTCCTTTCAGAGAGACAAATAATAACCAGGTAGCTCATGTAGTGCTGAAAGTGATGTTTCAGTCTTGACTTATGTCGGTTCTTCACCATTAGTTAATGTTAAAGTGTTATTGGTCATCGCAGTTGTTACTTTAGCGGACTGATTATGTACAGACTATATTCAGACATTCAAATAATACATTCAGCCATCTGAATTGTGTTAAATAACTCATGTTGGAACTGAAAAAATATACCTCAAACATGAACTATGAAAAATGCCTGAATATAATAACCTTTTGTGCTGACTGTCAAGTCTGTTTTATTTATATAGCACATTTAAACAAGAGAAGCTTCCCCAAAGTGCTTTAAAGACAGGCACATTCACATTACAGGTCTCTAAAAAACTCAATTTCCAAATACATAAAAAGTTGAAGGGTGTGTTTTATGGTGTTAACTAATTATTGTGGAAAGTAAAAATCACAGTGATTCAGTGGTTGTTAAAATGTGTTCAGAGTTTGGCAAATTGATGATGATTCACCTCATGAATCATGACCCACTGCTCTCTCTGATATACTGTGTGTCTATACTTCAGGAAGCAGAGGACAGGATGAGACAGAAATTTTTCTTCTTTTTTTTTTTACTCAAAACTGTTGAAGGGGAGTCAGTCTTACTGTTGTCAGGAGATGAGGTGGAGGAAGGGCAGACATTAGAGCAGGAAGGTGAAAGCTCAGAGGAAGACATATCAGCTTTTGAGGGGCCCGAGCAAGAACAATGTGACGGCACCTCCCGTCCATAATAAGAAGTATTGTTTAATGTAGGGCTCTGAAGTTTTTCCCCCTCAGCCTGAAAAAGGCTGATGATCACTGGAGTGTGTTCTCCCCGTGTCTGCGTGCAATCTCTCTGGGTACTCCAGCTTCCTTCCACAGTCCAAAGACGCACAGTTACTGGGGTTAGATTAATTGGTGATTCTAAATTGCCCATAGGTGTGAATGTGAGTGTGAATGGTTATCTCTCTGTGTTAGCCCTGCGACAGACTGACAACCTGTTTGTGGCTGCTGTGACATATAAAATATGGGTTTTTAAGTGATTGTGAAGTTTACTTAGTTTTGCCATTGAAAAAAATATGACTCAGGGGTCAGAACCTCACCTGGCAGGGTCACTGAAAGCAAAGCTTTTTTTTAGGCCTAGTAAAATAACGGTACTCATTCCCTTATGGTGTTGGAAGGACATATTTTTATGTTCCTGTATACATTAATCAACAGTATAGTTAAAATCTCAAACACCGGGCAAAAGATATTAAAGAAACAGTAACACAAAAATCACTGCTTGGTCATTTAAAGTGACATGATGATGCAGGTAAGAACTGTAGCCAATTCAATAAGCTGAGACCGTTTCTTTAAGATTAGGCTACCATGGAAAGATGATTCCTTTCACAGGCCAGTGTATGGCAGTTGGGAAACCAAATCCCACAACTTTAGAGCCCTAGTCTACACTTCTATCCCAGCTGTCATAGGGCGAGAGGCAGGGTACACCCTGTACAGGTTGCCAGCCTGTCATAGGGCAAACACAGAGAGACAGACAACCATTCACACCTATGGGCAATTTAGAATTACCAATTAACCTAACCCCAGTAACTGCATGTCTTTGGACTGTGGGAGGAAACCACAGTACCGGAAGAAAACCCATGCAAACACGGGGACGCCTGGGCCAAGGTTGATTCAAACCCAGAGCTTCTAGCTGTGAGGCAACAGTGCTAACCACTGTGCTGCCCTACGTTATTTGTTAAAATGATATTTTAGTAATCAGATATGTTTCTCTCATCTGTTTTAATATTTATGTAATAAAATACATTTTTACCAGAAATCCACACAAAAATGGAAAGAATATCATTGCATTATGTCACAACATTCTATGATCAAACAAGACCTAATGTCCACAGAAGATAAAAAATAAATAGCAGTTTTGAAAAAAAAAAAGATACAACATGTTTCTTTGAACCATAATATTTAAATGATCAAAAACAAAAATTAAATATCAAAACATTTATTCTTCTTGGTCTTAGGATGATAAAATATTGAATACGCAAAGGAATGGAGAGACACATTTCAGTATTTATAGACCTTTTTCTTCAACTGCCACCATCATTCCACATGTTTGGTGTTGAGTGTGTTGTACTTTATAGGTTGTACTGCTGTCTTATGGTTGGTATTTAGAAATGTGTACTGCCATTACCTTATGAAATGCAGTTTGGTTTTTAAGTGCTTTATTTTGTGTTTAAATGAAGTTTGTTTGTTTGTTTGTTTTTTTAAAGAAATGCTTGTGTATTTAATTTTTGGGGTGACCACACTGTTACCACAATCTGCTAGCCCAACTTACTGTCAGAGAAGAACACTGGGACTAACAACTGCAGCGCAAAAAAAAAGAAAAAAAAAGAAACAAAAGAAAGAAGAAAGAGCCGGGCTGCGGTGCGGCGCGGGTTCGCGCCCTGCCCGTCGCCAGTTTGCCCGCGTGTCTTCCCTTGTATCTTTCCCCCATTTCCTGTCTCTCTCCACTGTCACGAAAAGCCGCTGTAGCCAAAAAACGCAAAAAAGAACGAGCTATCTTCACATTTTGAATAGTATAAACCCAGATGCCAAAGATCCAGCTGACCCAGTTATTAAGTTGACCCAACAACTAAATAAAGTGTGATAACTCACTTATAAGTCTGAATTATAAAGTTCTGTCAGCTTAATATTTTGAACTGTGTATATGTTGTGCTGATGAAAAGGCAACATAAAGTCTTGCTTTCCCAGCATTTTTAATGAAGTTAAGTACACACAAAAAAAAAAAACTGTGCAACTTCTTATTTTAACTTTTTTTATACCGACCCAACAGATTTTTATTTTAATTTTTTTTACGGTGTGTACAGTCTCGAGATGTGCAAAAAACTCTCTTAGGGCCATAGCTTAAACCCAACAGGAAGTCAGCCGTGTTGAATTTAAAGTGTAATTTTGGCATTTTCAGGCCTTGTACTTTAACAAACTCCTTCTAGGGATTTCATCAGGTCAACATGATCTTGGGTGAGTGCAATCTAAAGACCTTGGTGATGTTAAATTGTTTTTGAGTTTACATGAAAGGGTGTGTTCATGGCAGCATGCTGAATTTTTATAATTCGCCACAAGGCACGAAATTTTATATCTCAAGCATAGATGGTCCAGTCTATCCCAAACTTCATATAGATGTCATATAGTTGTCTGGAGAGATCTATATGTGCCAACATTAGGGAACACTTATGGCATCAGGAAATCAGCAATAGGTGATCATTTTAATTAGTGGTTCAGTTAAAACCATGCTGATGTACAGTACCAGTCAAAAGTTTGGACACACTCACAGGTATATCATGATATACCTCAGCATGACATATAGTTAGTGGGTATTCTATCGCCTTCTAGTGGGCATAGGAGGTGCTCAGTAGCTAGATTATACAACTCACAGAGTGCATCATACCTACGCTGTACTGAGTGGGTCAGCCCGTTGCTGTGATATGTCAGTTTATCCCCCATTTTGGATGTGGTAGATATGCGGTGTAAACTAATACAAGTAAATGGACTGAACTTCATAAAGTGCATTTCTACAAAGTTCTTTAAGTCAATGCCTCATTCACTCACTTGTGTGCTAATATCTACTGGGAAACTGATAGGCACCAAAAATAACGTAACTTTCTCTGATAATTATAAATGTTAAATACTCCACGTATGTTTAGGGTACAGGCACCAAACCAACGTATGTACTGAGTGTTTACAGCTACCAGTGTTTGTAATGCTGTTACTGTGATGATAAATGTCTATAATAACCAGATCCTGACAGATCACAGGGGGGCTGGAGCCTATCCCTGCTATCAGAGGGCAAGAGGCAGAGTACACCCTGGACAGGCCACCAGCCTGTTGCATGGTTCCACTATGTGCATTTCTTTGGACTGTGGGAGGAAACCGGAGGACCCAGAGAAACCCACACAAACAGGTCCCAGCCAAGTTGGATTCAAACCCAGACCTTCTTACTGTGAGGCAATAGTGCCACACCACTGTGCTACCCACTTTTAATGGATCAATTAATTCAATTTGCTCTATAAAGATCAAGGCTTTGACAAGGAGTGTTTGACCCTTAAACACAGCTTAAAAGTAGATTTTGGGCAATGTGTGTCCTTGGTTTTAACACAGACCATAAACATAATTATAGCACTTCAAAAATTGTATCTGGGTGAAAAAATAGATTAGAATCCATTACAGGTGAAGGAAGTATCATGTTTTTATTTTAATGTATTAGTATAGTCCTGGGACGGATATACCCCTGATGTTAAGGTTCACTTTGATTTCCCACTTTGGAAAAGATATTTGAATTCAAATGTCTGAAAATGTAAGACCATGACAGGGGTTTTGGATTTATTAGTCACCCCCTTCCCCTGATGAATTTCAGATAGAAGCAGAACAAACAATGACAGACCTGATCAGACACCCTGCCCTGTGGATATGGGTAACAAAGTGCTCGCAGTTCCTCTTCAGCATGTGGTAAGACACCTCCTAACCAAAAAGGTCTTGTGCCTGCTGGGTGAAGGGATGTGTGACACAGTAGGAGTCACTTCCCACTAACTCCTTCAGAATCTGCCACTGCCCTCCTTTTATTTTATATACAGTGGTGTGAAAAAGTGTTTGCCCCCTTCCTCATTTCCTGTTTTTTTGCATGTTTGTCACACTTAAGTGTTTCGGAACATCAAACCAATT
>JASGAU010264806.1:0-19460 GCA_030220045.1 Australoheros facetus | reverse complement strand
GTGTGTGTGTGTGTGTGTGTGTGTGTGTGTGTGTGTGTGTGTGTGTGTGTGTGTGTGTGTCAGGTAATCGAGGCCAACCTGAGCGGAGAGATGAACCTGAAGATTGAGACGGATCTGGTTTCGGTGACGACTCACTTCAAGGAGCTGGGGAACCCTCCGTGGGGTAAAAACGTGTTTCTGTCACACGAGAAGGGCTTCACCGTAGTCCAGTCATCTGTGGCGTCTCTGATGATAAATTAGCTTTGAGGGGTGGTGCTAATGTGGACTCCTTAAAGCAGCACCATCCACCCTCATTATAACAGCTGCTCTGCTGCTGACAGAGGGTGGGGTTCTCCAGCCGGAGAGCCTCGCTCACTTTCAGTTGCAGAAATCATTGAATAAAGTCATTTGAGATGAGACCAAACACAAACTTCTCTTTGGTCAGCTGCTCTACGCTCGTACTGTGAGCAATTAAATGCACAGATACCAACATGAAACTAAAGCAAGCAGATTCCATTTATTATGAGTCTAATGACTCTTCAAAGGTGATGCTGGGAAAGCTGGCTGTGGTCACTCTGTGCACACCTGAACATTGAGACTCAAGCTGTTCGTGTATCCTTCAGGATTACTGAGCTCGACATTTTTGGTTCAAACTGAAATGTCTGTTTGATGGGCTGAAGAGTCAGCAAACAGCAGCTTGTAGGAGGAAGATTTTCACACATTTCTCTTCCTCTCTGCTCCCTCCATGTCTCCAGGTGATGACACCTCCCAGGATGGCGGTCGGTCTCAGAGCAGGGACCCGGAGAGCATGGTGGAGGCCAGGGTGGACATCAGGAGGCTGCAGCAGTTCCTCATGGGACAGCAGGTCAACCCCAGCAAGGCCATGTGCAGTGAGTCTGCTCTGTGATGTTCACACACACTGCAGACGCCCCTGAGTTATTCACACAGCAGGAAGGTAAAACGGGCCAGAAACCCACCAGGATTTAATCCAGGAAGATGTTTCAGGTCACTTTGTGGATTCATGCTTTACGGTGAGGTTTAACAAAACTCCTTCATCTCTAATCCAGAGTCGGGTCACAGAGGCAGCAGACCTCCCTCTCCCCAGCCAGCTCATCCAGGGGAACACCGAGGCATTCCCAGGCCAGCTGAGAGTTAGAATCTCTGCAGTGTGTCCCGGGCCTGCGCTCAGCTCTGTGTTCACCACATTCAGTTCATTCATTTATGTAGTACCACCTCACCGCAGCCGTCTCCTCGAGGTGCTTTATATTGTAAGGTAGAAACCCTTCAGTGTTAGAATCTGCAGCAGCCCAAACACACACAGAAGCCGGCTAATCTGCTTCCAGGTGAGCTGTAGTGTCGGTTCTTCAGTCATCGGGCGGCTCGTCAGCATTTCCGCTTCTAATTATTCCTGCGGACTGTTACGGCCAGGAAGCTCGGATTACCCCGGGATTTCTGTGTCCCGAAGGCAGCTCCCCTCTTACTGGGAACATCACCATGGTAACGGATGCTGCAGACCTCAAGGTGATCAACGGGTTTCAGATCTGTGGAAATCAGCGACATCATGGCGTCTTTATCTGATGATCAACAATGAGAAAAATCCAACTTTCTGCTCCTGTTGGCCTCAACTTTAAATCCTCTTAAAGTTGTTCTCGGCATGGTGAGAGGATGCGGAGCGGTACCTGAGACTTACCCCACCTTTCATCCTGTGGTAGCTGAGCGAGGCTGCATCCTCTAACTGATGCTGGATGGATGACTGACCCGCCCACATCTTAATTTTTAAGCATTTAAAGCACACACAGCTTTTTAAAATACTTTCCCTCTCACACACACTCTGTGTTATGTGTGTAACCTCTTCATGTTTGGTTTATCTTCCTTTAAGTTGGTCCCACCTCACAGTTTGATGCTGTTTTTGTGCGTTCTCGTCCTCTCAGATATCGTCCATCAGAGCGTCCTGCACCTGATTCTGCTGCATGAAGACGTGTCTCTGCAGTACTTCATCCCCGCCGTGGCGTAGACGCTCTACACGCCGCTCAGAGCAAGTCTGAGGAAATAAAAATGGACTCGCTGGTTTCAGCGGTTTCCATGCGGGGCAGCCGACCACGTCTGGTGATATGATGAGGGATCCAGACCTCAGAGACTTTCCGCTCTGGCCTTGGCTGCTGTTGATGATGCAGGAGGAAGAACAGACTTTAGACGTGGAGTTGTGTAAAAAGTTTTTGTTTGTGAGACATTTTAATAGTTTTGGATTAAAAGTGTTTGGAAATGAAAAAAAATTAAAAACTATCAGCTGTTAAAGACATATTTAGTTTATTGATTCTAGCAGCCGCCGTCCTGTTAATGGTGTCAGGAACCAAATCCAGGATCTTGTTTTTCCCTTCATGGACTCCCTGTCTGTGCTCTCAGAGTGGGACGCGTGTTTATGTGCACGAGTATGTAAAGATTGTGTGCTTTAAACTGATATCAGACTGGTTCCACTGGCCAGTCATGTCAGACTTTGGGTGCATGCAGGTAAACGGGCCGGGTCCAGAGCCCAGGAGGGCTTCATGTGAGGACAGTTTAGCTCTTTGTTAGTGTCAGCAGGTAAAGACCGCTGGATAGAAGAGTGAGGCGTGAAACGTGCTCGGTGTGGCCGTCCATGATAAGGTTTTATTCTGAACTCCACAGAGGTTCAAGTCCCATCAGGGGTGTTTCAGGGAGGACTTTAACCTGCGCAGGCTCCAATCCTGGAGTCAGACGAGGAGATTTGGATGAGTACGGTAGCGGCTAACGCTGGTGAACCTGTTATCAAGCTGCATCCATAGACTGTAGTGCAAAGTAACAGATATAATATTAGAGTTTCCAGCTTCAGGATCTCCAATTAGCTGAGGCGATGCCCAAGATGGCCCCGCCCCTGACAGTGCAAACTTTATTTAAACAGGTGAGTTATAGAAACATCGTCCCTGTTATGAAGGCGCAAATTATCCACAGAGACCAAAGTCGTTTCTTTATCAGGTGTAAACATGTTGATTTCTGCTTTAAGATGGGAGTCTATAGGGAATGACTTATTAGAGCCAACACAGAGAGACAGACAACCATTCACATTCACACCTATGGGCAATTTAGAGTGACCAGTTAGCCTAACCCCAGGAACTGCATGTCTTTGGACTGTGGGAGGAAACCCACGCTGACACGGGGAGAACATGCAGACTCCACAGAGAGAGGCCCGGGCCGAGGTGGATTCAAACTCAGACCTTCTAGCTGTGAGGCAGCAGTGCTACTAACCACCACTCCACCGTGCTGCCCAGTCTTAGTTTATTAAATTTATTTTTAAAGCTTTATGTTTCAGTAAACACGGTTTGGTATAGATAATTTCTTCTCGCTGTGATTCTGCTGCCCGTGTATCAAAGTGAACCAGAAAATGTTGCTTTCTCTGGTTCTTCCAGCAGGGGGCAGCACTTCCAAACCTCTTACTGTGTCATGGTGGCTGGAGGAGGCTTTCAGAGACTCATAGCTGGAGGTGCTGGTGTTTCGTATTTGACTGCAGTTTCCTGTAATGAGCCCGGACCTCCTGCTTCTCAGAGAGCAGAGCAGTCCTGTTTCAAAGTTTCAAAATGAAAGCATCTCATTTGACGAAGGAATTTAAAGATCAGCTTCTCACTTGAGGCGGCAGCTCATTTCCACCCCGCGGACCTCAGACTTGGAGATGCTGAGTTTGATCTCATTCACTGCAGCCTCACCGCCTCTGTGTGAGCTGGAGGCCATCGAGGTCAGCAGAACCACGTCAGCTCCCAAACTCAAGGAGAGGATTTGTTTGCATTTGATCCGGCTGGTGATCTGAAAACTAATCGGAGTCTTCTCTGAGCATTTCTGGATGGATTATTCAAATATTTCTGAAGCTGAAGAAACCCTAAAAATAGGATCCTCTCTGCAGTTAAAAAATAATTTCTGTGTTTTTCAGTTTCCATCAAACTTTTTACCGTCTCAGTAAACTGTGCACCACAGAGGCATCAGCCAAGGCTTATTAATCACTGAATAATAATTCAATAATAATGACTCACTGATCCTAATATGAAACTTAAGTCCTCCAGTTTGACAGTCTGATTTGTCTTTTCTAAGCTCCCTGAAACTTACTCTATAACAGCCAATATTTCACAATATTTATTTATATATTTAATCAGCTTGCACCCCCTCAAATTCCCTTCATGGCCCATCAGAGGGACCTGAGCCCTAGGTTGAGAACCACTGCAGCATCACTGTAACTGTGATGCTTTCAGTGCATGAAGCTGAAATAATTTGATGTTGAAATAGATTTTATGTGCAGTGTGAGTGTGACAGCAGGAGCCTGTTATTCGCTCATTCACACACAGGTTTATGCTGACTGGGACAAACTGGACCCACGACCCCACAGTGCACCCCCGCGACCCCGCCCTCAGGGCGTGGTGGCGTGAACGCGTATGGCAGGAGGAGAAGATGAATCCGGCCGCGCGCTCCCGCCCCGCAGACGCCCAGCGGGATCCAGCAGCGGAGGAGCGAGCAGAGCTTTACCGGAGACTCACGGAGGCACCATGAGGGAAATAGTTCACATCCAGGCGGGGCAGTGCGGGAACCAGATCGGGACTAAGGTACGGACCGGGTTTCATCTCCACAGCCACACTTTTCCCCTGATCCCGACCTTCCTGTTGGTGACGCTCCTGTGATGGCACCGGGACGTTTTCCTCCCAAACATTTCACAGAAAGACAAAACTTTATTTTAAACCCCGAAGATGACAAACACGCTCATGTACACCTGTGACACCTGCGTTTGATTAACGGAAACAAACCAATCAGTGACTGATGTGACGTCTGGGACAGAGCAGGAAAAGTAGAAGCTGAAACTGATTCATTTATTTCTACTTTTTAAGTAAATGTAGCAGGAAGTGCGCGTTTGGGTACAAAGTAACAAACTGGAAGTAGATCCACAGGAAGTGTTCTCAGTTACTTTCTGTAGTGAGAGGGAGCTTAGTGAGCCCATCTGTGAGCACACACTATTACACACACACGCAAACAGGCGCACTCAGTTACACACACACACAAACAGGCGCACTCACAGTTACACACACACGCAAACAGGCGCACTCAGTTACACACACACACGCAAACAGGCGCACTCACAGTTACACACACACACGCAAACAGGCGCACTCAGTTACACACACACACGCAAACAGGCGCACTCAGTTACACACACACGCAAACAGGCGCACTCACAGTTACACACACACATTGTTTCAGTGTGATGTTTCTGGGCTGGAAGAACAAACGCTCTTTATTTAGTTAAAGTCTGACGGGTGAAATGTGGAGACTGAAAAGCAGAGTTGGAGACTCCACCAAAGTTGCTGCATATTTTCTTTGTGTGTTTTTGTGGTTCTTGCTGCTTTGTGTTGCCTCACTGTGAATAGTGTGATTGCTGAATATTGCAACAGGCTGCTGCCTCCTTCCTGTTGTGTTAGAGAGCCTGACTGAGGTCTCTGTCCTGTAATCAGAGTGGTGAAGCACTAACCGCAGCTGTGTGGAAACCTCCCCCTGTGTCCGACTGTTTTCTGACTACACAAACTAACCTTGTCAGGTGGCTTTAAAATCCGTCTCTAGCTGTTCATCCAGAGTCCGTCCATCCATTTTTCTCCACTCCCATAGAGCGAGAAGCAGAGTACACCTGTACAGGTCAGCGGCCTGTCACAGGGCTAACACAGAGACAGACAGCCATTCACAGTCACACCTATGAGCAGCTTAGAATCACCAGTTAACCTAACCCACTAAGAATGAGTGACATTAAAGTGCTTTCTGACACTTTGTAAAGCCTTTTTAAAAGCAGTAACTGTAAATGGAGCTGTCACAGTGGTGTTCACACTCAGTGAAGTGAAGCGGGATCACAGCAGCTGAATGCAGCTGCAACAGAAAAGCAGAAAAAACAGATTTCAAACTGAAGGCTGAATGCTCCACTCAAATATCTAAGCAGCAAAACTTCTGATTGACTCATAATTTAAAGCTTTTTGTTCCCTCTCCACACATTTCCCCGATGGAACCCTCCCAAAGGGAATAATAAAGTTTAATCTAATTTCCAACCCTGCTGCCTTCCGAACATTTCAGACACACTTGCTTCTAATGTTTAGCTTACAGAAAAGTTCACACTTGATTTGAGGAACTTGAACCTCACTAGGTTGAAGCTCACGGTTAGCATTAGGCCAGGATTAGGCTCATCTGTACCTGTTAACACCATCATATTCTAGCCTGCTTGTTGTTAACGTGCAGCCTAACCTTAAGGATCTTAAGGCCTCGGTGGATGTTAAAAGGTTAAAAGTGAATGTCCTGATGTGGAAATGTGCTGTGAACTCAGCTGCAGATGTTGAACATCTGTTCAGTGTCAGAGTGAACAGCTGTGAAAGGTTGGAGGCGTGGACGGGTCAGCTGTCTCACTGCAGTTTGTATTCATTTAAAAGTAAAGATCATCCAGTCTGACAGAGGCCTGAGCTAGCTGCAGTGGTACAGCATGTGTTAGGGTCTGTAGCAGTTAAAGTCAGGGGTGACGTGTGCTGTGTTCAGGGCTCAGTAAAAGCGTCTGTTTCTTGTAGCTTTCATGTTCTTATAAACAGAATCAGGAGCTCCGCAGGACGCTGTGACATTTTTACAGTAAAGTGTTTGGTCACATTTGAACCTCAGACATCAGTGAGTCATTGAATGCAGCACACAGGCAGGAAGTCACTGACTCACCACTGCTTTTGTTTTTCTCTCTCTGTGACTCGCTCAGTTTTGGGAAGTGATCAGTGACGAGCACGGCATCGACCCCGCCGGGAGCTATGTGGGCGACTCGGCCCTGCAGCTGGACAGGGTCAACGTCTACTACAACGAGGCCTCTTGTAAGTGCAGTGTGACAGCAGAGGTGTGAGACAGTGAGTCATAAACCTGCTCAGTGATGACTGGGCTCAGGAGGTAGAGCAGGTCATCTACTAACCTAAAGCGCTCTATAAGAACTAGTCCGTTTACTTGTGCTCAGTTTTGGTACTCAAAGGTAACAACTCCACTCTGTGTGCAGCACATAAATACGTCCCCCGGGCCGTGCTGGTCGACCTGGAACCAGGAACCATGGACAGCGTTCGCTCGGGAGCCTTTGGACAGCTCTTCAGACCGGATAACTTCATCTTTGGTAACGCTCAGCAGACACGATCAAAATACATCGCTCAAACCTTTAAATCACCTTCTCTCTGACTGTCTGCCATTTAGACCTGGAAATAGTTAATGACCTCAGACATAATCAGACAATGATGAGTTCACTTGAACTGGGAGAATTCCTTCATTTCCTCATACGTTTTGGTATTTTGAGGCTAGAAGCAGCTGGAAGCACAGTTCTGAGAGTGCTGTGAGCTCATGAAGCAGTTCAGAATAATGTCTCAGCCTCCTCCCTCATCCTGCAGAGCTGCACAGTCTGTGATCAGCAGCAGTGTTTGTCTGCCTGAGGAGGCCGAGGCCAGCATTCCCGCTCTGTGAGCTGCAGTGAAACTTTCCAGCATTAAATCCTCAGAATAAACAGACTGAGATGACTGCAGCGTCTGGTTTATAAACCGATGTCTTAGCACAAGATGAAGCAGGGAGATCTTTCTGTCTCACACTTGTGAACACACACACTCCCGTTCTGCTGTCCACCGGCTGAGAAATGGCTCACCAGCAGCAGCTGTGTGTGCTAGTATGTATCCATCTGTCACGGTGATCGGTTTACATTTCACAGATGCATTTTCTCTTCTCTGATTGGCTATCTGCAGGTCAGACAGGTGCAGGGAACAACTGGGCCAAAGGTCACTACACGGAGGGGGCGGAGCTTGTGGACTCGGTCTTGGACGTAGTGAGGAAGGAGTGCGAGCACTGCGACTGTCTCCAGGTGAATCATGGTTACTGGACTCCGAGCTGGAGGCAGAAACAGCCTCACTGGCTGGCTCTAATCTCAGTGGGTGGAGCTAAACCTTTCTCCTTCAGCGTTCATGTTTAACAAGCAGATGCCAACTTGCTGTCACTGGCTGCACATGATGTTCATGGTGCAGGTTGTGGATTTGGAGCCTTGTCAGGAACTTAGGTGGAACTTCATCCAGTCCACTTTGATTGTTCCTGCAGGGCCACCAACAGGTTTGTAAGTGTGGATTTCACTGAAGTGTATTCACAGCAGGAAGCTCATTGTTTCAGTCTCCACCCTCGGCCAGAAACAAGGGGGAACTATTTCACCAAGCCAGAGTCTGCCTTCACTTTAGCGTGACGGCATTCAGTGTGAGTTTACTGTGCACAGAGGTGGAGACGCTCCTGATTTACATAAAGTCAAATAAATGCAGTTCACAGATATCTGAGAACAAACTTTCCATCCATGTGCTTGCAGTTCTTTACGGTTTACTGTAGAATGAAAAGGAGATTTAACTTCTGCCTGCAGGGTTTCCAGCTGACTCACTCTCTGGGAGGGGGCACCGGCTCAGGAATGGGCACCCTGCTGATCAGCAAGATCCGGGAGGAGTACCCCGACCGGATCATGAACACCTTCAGCGTCATGCCCTCACCGAAGGTATGAGCAGGAAATATTCCACTTTTTTACTTGTTTTTTTCTGATCCTTAAGAAAACATATACCAAAGCACCATCACACCTCCCCCTCCACCTGTCATCCATCAGGTGTCGGACACCGTGGTGGAGCCCTACAACGCCACTCTGTCGGTCCACCAGTTGGTGGAAAACACAGACGAGACCTACTGCATCGACAACGAGGCCCTTTACGACATCTGCTTCCGCACTCTTAAACTCACCACCCCCACCTATGGCGACCTGAACCACTTGGTGTCAGCCACCATGAGTGGCGTGACAACCTCGCTCCGTTTCCCCGGACAGCTTAACGCAGATCTCCGCAAGCTGGCCGTCAACATGGTTCCTTTTCCCAGGCTCCACTTCTTCATGCCGGGTTTCGCTCCTCTGACGGCGCGGGGCAGCCAGCAGTATCGAGCGCTCACTGTTCCCGAGCTCACGCAGCAGATGTTTGATGCCAGGAACATGATGGCGGCCTGCGACCCTCGCCACGGACGCTACCTGACTGTGGCCACGGTCTTCCGTGGGCCGATGTCCATGAAGGAGGTGGACGAGCAGATGCTGAACATCCAGAACAAGAACAGCAGCTACTTCGTGGAATGGATCCCCAACAACGTGAAGGTGGCCGTCTGCGACATCGCTCCCCGAGGACTCAAGATGGCCGCCACGTTCATCGGCAACAGCACTGCAATCCAGGAGCTGTTCAAGCGGATCTCTGAGCAGTTCTCTGCAATGTTCCGTCGAAAGGCTTTCCTGCACTGGTTCACAGGCGAGGGCATGGACGAGATGGAGTTCACAGAGGCGGAGAGCAACATGAACGACCTGGTGTCTGAGTACCAGCAGTATCAGGAAGCCACCGCCAACGACGGCGAGGAGAACTTTGAGGACGAGGAGGATGAGATCAACGAGTAAGAATAGCAAACACGGCCGGTACAGCACAGTGATCGTGGGAAACGTGAAACGGCTGGTAAAATGATGTCTGATGGTCATCTTCATCAGTAAAATTTAAACATTTTAAATGATTAAAGTAGATGATTCTGGGTTAGTTTGTAGCACTCTTGAAATAAAGCTTCATCTGTTTGTAAAGAGACGTGCCAATCGATACTTGTGATCAGTCTGATATCGGGAAAAAAAAATAATGTACATTTGTCTAGCGTTAAGTGCTTGTAAAGGACCCTTTAGCATGGCATTTAAACCCACCGCATAAACATAATTTTCAGAAAGCATCCACCTAACCGAGCAGCTTTTGGCGCCTAACCGAACGAGTGATGGCAGAAACAAAAAGGAAGTGAAAATGAAGGAAATCAGCAAGTGAAGGCAACATCAAACAGGACATGAACACATTCTCCTAACTGACAAATTCAATTACTCAACTGCCACCCCTCCACTCTCCAAATGTGGACTTTTCTGAGCAATCAAAGAAGACCGTTGTCAGTTGGCATCGTTAATTCCTGCAGCCGGTTTGTCAAGACATCATTGCCAAAAAAACTCTTGTGTAACAGCAGCAGCATCGAAGCCTCACCCTGTGATGAGCTGCGTTTGTTCATAAAGGGAACAGATTTTAGGAGAGTGCGAATCTGCTGCTCAGACTGGTCAAAAATCAGTGCATCAGAAACCAAACAAACCTAATCTGACACGCATCAGCCTCGGCTGTCGGGTAAATGCTCGACTAAACTCCTGTAAAGAGACGTGAGTCACGAGGCGTGAAAACTGCAGTTTGAGTGGCAGACGCTTCAGACTGAGGACTTTAAAAGTGCCACCACAACATCCTTAATTTTATTGGACAGTTAATGGAACTGTTGAAAAAGTTGATCCAAAGTGAAAATAAGTGAAACACTTTTTCTTTGTTCTGACAGGTTCTCCAGGATGGTTCTTTTTTCCTCAGGTTCTAAGAAAACCATTAAGATTCATAACTTTAAAAAAAAAAAACCTTTTATTTACATTTATGCTCTGAGAGAACGTCTTCCAGCACCCGTTTTCCCATGGGTGTCTTTAAAGTTCACTAATATTCTGGCCATACGATCTGTCGTGATGCATTTGTTATGATTTTCAGTATACTGTGATGTTAGAAGCAAACAGGTGATGGAACCTACATTTATAACAGGTCCAACAGCAGAGCTCTGCCTTCTGCTCAGATGTCAGCAGAGTCTGTATCGACTTCCTTTGAAACCAAACCTCACTGCACTCAGATCAGCTTCAGAGATGCAAAGATAAGATGAGTTTGTCACTGTTCGGGTAACAGAAGCTTTTTTCCTAAGTAGCTTTAAGCTGCCTTTGAGCACTTGTGTTTAAGCTGTGATTTTTGTACATGTGATCATAGTAACTGTTCATTGGCTGAGCACAGGCTGAAATAAAAGCTGCTGCTTTCATGGATATGATCTGCTCCTGTTTTATTCATGTATATGAGTGCAGCAGCAGGTGACATGCTGCTGTTTTTATTTTTATTTTTTTAAAGAGGATGACATGCCCATCTTGCACTGGTTGCATACCCATAGTTCTTCACTCTGCATAGCCAGACCTTTCGCAAATGAATTTTCATGTTTTTATTGTCTCAGTGGCACATTCATGGTCCCCTCAGGATGAACTCTGATGCTCTTGTTGACCTGTATCCATCATCAGGCCTTTGGTTTGTCCAGGACTTCCAGGAAAAGCTTTCAAAGCTGAATTCTTAGCATTTAGCAGTACTTCAATGTGTTAGCTCGCTGCTAACTCACTGTATGGGATAAAGAACCTGCTAACTGACAGCATGATAACTTGGTGCCACTGTGAACATACAAGAGTTAAATGCTGTGTTTACACCTAATTTACAAAAAGTGGTTTTCATCCCCGAAACGCTGAGCGCTCATTTACTGTGATGGAACGAGCTCCTCTGTGACGACGTGAGCACAAACGTGTTCCCACATTTTCATTTTTACCTCAATGATTGTTACGGTTTCCTCTCCATGAAAGTCTGAACTGTGTGGATACACGTGGAACACAAATGACCCAAAACAGACACAAATTCAGATGTGTGGGAAGAATCTGATTCCAGGGATATTTTTTGGATCGATGTAGTAAAAATTTGCTTTGAAACATTTTCTCCCTCTTTGGCAGCTAGAATTTATCATCTTATTTAATTCAGGTCCAGAGGCGTCCAGGTGAAATGACTTATTATTGTGGAAACCACCACGCAAACTTTTTTTTCTTTATACTTTAAATGAGCACATTTTAAAATTAGATTCTAATTGTTTCCGTGGTTAATTTGCAAATAATAAATGATGTCAGTCTCATTAACATCTAGCAGTAAACCACAGGCTGATTTGGGAGACGCTCCTGTCTTTGTGAGATTTGCAGATCACGTATCAAACAGGTGAAAGTGCCTGAAAGGACCCGATGTGAACCTAAACAGGCCAAAGGTGACCTGACGGGTGTTAAGAGTTTTTATTAATGTTAAACTTTTTTGATTTTAAAAAGTGCAGAAAGAGACTTTTGGCAGTTTAGTAGTTGTATTTATTCTCATGCAGCAGGAATCCTTCAGAGAAATTTAGATCTGTGTAAATAAGCGTTTTGTTTAAAAGTGTGAGGATCACCGTTTTAGGACCTGAGCTCCCCCCTCCGTGCAGACAAACCCCCAACGAGCCGTTTAATCTCCCTTAGCCGGCGTGCCGTGTGTGAGAGTTGATTTCCCAGCAGTTCTGTTTGTGCGGTGGATTAACACACAGTCACCACGCCTGCCGCCGCTCACAGACAAAGAGGCTTCGCTGTCTGTTCTCCATCTGCAGTTCTTTGTCTGTGCTGCAGTCACCTGAAACATCAGCTGATTTCTACCATCTGCTGACGGCTCAAAAATGTGCTGGAATTAAAGATAATCTGTTTGCTCTTCTGGACCTCACTGCAGGTGTTTGGTGAATTATGCAGCGGCTGCTTTACGTGATTACAACCATTATAGAGAGCTATTGTGAGGTCCAAACAAACTGACTCTTCTTTACCCCGATGCTGCGTCACATGATTATCACTGAGGGTTTAACAGACCCAGCAAAGACGCCCTCGTGTGTCAAGTTTACATTTATTTTTTGGTCCATTTAATATTATTTGCAGTCTTGTAGTGTGATGGGTTATTTCATCATCAATAACAGCTGAGCAGTTTCCTCTGTTAATATCTGGCACTAAATATAAAGTAAACAAGTGTATTTGTAATGTAAGATTTAATGAGCTCATTACTGAGTTATTGAATCAGTTTAGTTTCAGCTGCTCTCTCTGTCACTTCACTTTTATTACTTTAGTCTTTTTTAATCAGTGGAATATGGACTTTATGAACCCGGAGTCGCTCTTACAATAAAAACAACGACTCACAGCCTGAGTGAACCGGTCATCCACAACTGATAAAACTACATTTACTCTATTTTATTTATTTTAGTTTTGGAAGTTCACAATGATTTTCAGTTCATTCTCGTTTTTTCATCCAAATCTATTGTGAGTTTCTAGCTTTTATGTATTTCAGGTGTTTTCAGACGTTTAGGTTAAAGTTTTTCTTCCAGCTGGATTAACAGACACATTCGTTACATTAGATCTTTCAGGCCTGTCAGTTGCACTGTCTGCAGACCAGCAGATGCAGCAGGCAGGTAGAGAGCAGCCGGTCACACCTGAGGGACAAACCAAACAGGTGAATGGCTGCTCTCTTTCATGGACCGTGGCTTGGACTGCTTCATGCCCAAACCTGACATCAGCTTGACGAGCAGCGATGCAGCACTGTTTCTCACACACGTGCATAGTTTGGCGCTTTCATTATTAGCTCCTCTCTGTTCTGAGGTGCTGGGAGCTCACTAAGCTTTGCTGCTGATGTTGCTTCTTTTTTATTTGTGTCCCCTTGTTGGCAGTGCTGTAGTTCAGTTTGCTCCCAGATGCCCTGGCAGTGGGTGGTGAAACATAAAGAAGCATCTCCTCCTCTCTTTTCTTTGATAGTTGCATTTTTGGTTTTAATGAACAGCATGTTAACGCTGACATTTAGCCCACACTCACTCAGAGGTCCTAACACCCTGTAACTGTCACATCTGACCACCAGGAGGTGCTGCAACACAGCATCTGTACCTCCAACACCTTCACCGGCCTGGCTGAGCGACCTGCCCAACTCTTGCCTGCTGGTTTCTGAACTTGTAGATGGAGATAATTCCAGTAATGCATTCAGGGAGCATTTCAAGGGCAGCTGCAGGAGGTGAAGAGAGGAAAAATTCCTCCAGAGCAGATTATTCCACGTCCCACCTGATTTAAACAGCAGGAACACTTTCCGTCTATCCCCTGTAAAACAAATTCTCACAAAATCTGAACCTGAAGGTTAAAACCTGCTGATACACGAATGTTTTAAGGATGTACCTGTGAGTTAAGTAGCTGGCCCTAATGAGCAGAGCTCGGGTAATTGGCTGCAGCTAATGAGGAGGCTGTGATGAGTGGCCGGCTGTAACGTGGAAGCTCAGCTGAGATGGAGTGAGGCTGTGCAGCCTGGAGGTTTAATTGGCAGTTAGAGTGACATGAGGCTCTGCTCCAGCAGTGAGTTTTTAGAGAGAGAGGAAGTGGGCGGGGCTTCTCATGCTGGATGCTGTCCCGACTCTGCAAGCATCTGTCCTCACAGAGATCGTCAGGTGAGGCTCTGCCATCCGTCTTTATCTGCTTTTCTCCCTGTACATTTTAAGTCTTCATTAAGAGCCATGTTGTTCATGTATCCTTGAATAAAAGTGGATTTCCTGTCGATCTGCGTCAGAATCATGGGCGTGCCTTTCCTCTGGGTGAGCATCAGGCACTGCATTTTCAAATCCTGCTGAATTTAATGGACCAGTTTTCAGGTTTTCTGCATCAGTTTATGGTAGAAATGTGTAAAGTATGCAGGGGGACTCTGTGTCACTTTCAAACATCAGCTTTTCCCATTAAATTCTCCCCTCTGAGTCACCCCCCCAACACACACATGATTGAGTGAGCTCTCCTCTTTTGCCTGTTTTCAGGTTTGAGTTAATGATTCAGTCTGATATCAGAAAAGAGAATTTACCTGATTAAATGTGTCACCTGCTCATTGAAATACCTCAGATGTGATCAGCAGGATTTCTGCACATTCAGAACGCGTCACACACCAGCAATGATTTTATGGAACGATGAAGATCTCAGGAACACATCAGGTTAGTTTGCAGACTTCATGGTTTGAGTTAAACTGACCCTTTAACACGACAAACTGCCTGAAAATGAGCAACAATACAAACATAACTCAGATTATCGTTGATTTAAATGAGATTATTATGGAGATTTAGTTTTAGAAAAGCTGATGAACAGTGAGGTTTGTTCCTCATCTGCTCAACTCCTCCCTTTAGGGGGCGCCACAGCAGATCATCTGCCTCCATCTCCCCCTATCCTAGCATCCTCCTCTGTCACACCAACCCTCTGCATTACATCCATGAACCTCCTCTGAGGTCTTCCTCTGTTCCTCCTTTCTGGCAGCTCCATCTTCAGCATCCTTTGTCCAGGATCTCCTCTCTCCTTCCTCTGCACATGTCCAAATCATCTCAGCCTCTCCGACTCTGAGCTGTCCCTCTGATGGACTCATTTCTAATCCTGTCCATCCTGCTCACTCCCAATGAAGATCTGAACTTTTTTTTTTTTGCATTTTTGGCCACAGCAGCTTTTATTGGCAGTGGAGAGAGACAGGAAATGGGGGAAAGATACAGGGAAAGACACGCGGATAAATTGGCGACGGGCCAGGACTCGAACCCGCACCGCAACGCGGCATATGCATGTGGTCACCAGCTTCACCACTAAGCCACCCAGGAGCCAAAGATCTGAACATCTTCAGCTCGGCCTCCTGTCTTTGTGTCAGAGCCACCGTCTCCAAATCCTCCAACACAGCAGGTCTCAGTACCATCTAATAAACTTGATTAATAACCCTTCTACTACCACAGGGGTCACCGGTGATCCCTGTGGTAGTTAAAGCTACTCAAAGATAGCTCTTGGTCTCCCCATCAGCAGGTTAAAGTGGGAGCTGAGAAGTGAAATGGAGCACGGCGTTGGTTGAAGACAGCTGGGGTCGAGCATGGTAACAAACCTCCTCCATGCTGTTGTATCTGCTGTTAGTGATGCCCACTTTCCTGTCTGGGTGGGCGAGGAGCTGAACCACACCTGGCAAATATGAATTACTTTTTGCAATAACAATGTTCTCCTACAGCAGGAAGAAAGATGCCATCTAACGACCACCTTATGTTTATAACAAGTCACACCGATGTTGAATCTGCTAAAAACTCTGCTGAGTTTGTTGCACCAGAACTAGAAATGAAGAACAACCATTTAACCCCATTAATGGGAGATGAACCATACTCAGCAACATCAAACAGTATAAGGCTGTGTTTTAATAACACATAAAGTCTGATTCTGGAACTAAATCACCAGTGCTCCTTTTTCACCTCTGAGGACCCAGCAGGTCTCCTTCTGCAGTCATGGTCAGAAGGTTTTGTAAGGGCCACGATTTGTGTTTGGCTTGCTGGATATCATCTCCTGAACTGAATCCTGATGGATCCGGATCCTGTCCTACCTTATCAGACTCTCGGGGGGGATTAAAGTCCAGGGAGTTTCCTGGCCTTTGATGCTTAGGAATCACTTTTGCCTCAAGACACAGCGCTCCATCATGCTGGAAAATGCACAGATTCTCTCTAAATTGCTGGAAGAAGTTTGTCTTTAATGATGTTTGTAGGGTGGTCAATGCTTCAAAAGGAGAAGCCCAAAAACTGTGATCGGCCCGGAGGTCTGATCTGCATCAATCAGGAGCTAAGACTAAAATTCTGTGAACAGAGGTGGGCACGAGCTTAGTCCAGGCAGCAGCTGGATGCTAAACAGTAAATGCAGCACAGCTCAGAGGTGTGCAGGCTTTGTTTCATCATCACACATCAGAGGGAATTTTAATCATGATCATAAATAACATCTCCAGGTTGTTAGAGCCATTTATCTGTCAGCATATTTGAGGATTTTTTTTTTTGCCCTCTAACCTTTAATTTCTGCACCAACCACACACACACACACACACACACACACACACACACACACACACACACACACACAGCGGTGCACTTTAAAAACATTTTTCACCCCAAAGCCATCAAACTAAACATCGAGCAGCTGCCCATTTCTTATGTTTGCAGAACTTTATTGGCTTTTTTACAAATGGAACAATTACCGACACGCCACAGGCCTCTGAGCTGTTTTTACTGAAGCGGGGAAAAGGGAGAGGAGGGCGTGAAGGGGAGGAGGAGGAGGAGCTGCTTTAAAGCTTTACAGGGACTCCGTTTTTGTCCCCATAACATGAGAAATACAAACACAGAGCTGGGGATAAAGAGAGGAAGCAGACTGAATGGAGGAAGGAAGAGGAATGAGGCTAAACGAACAAGCCTGACACACACACACACACACACGCACACACACACACACTCGCTCTCTCTCTCTGCTCCAGCTCAGTGTGGAGCGTCACACTGGGAGAGGGCTCGAGGAGGAGGAGGAGGCAGCAGCACTTTGAGAAGAAACTAGAGGCTGAGAAGCAGCGGACGCCTGCCGGAGCCACAAGGCTGCCGGTCACACCTGAATCAGAGTTTACGGGACCGCTGAGCTGACAGCTGGACCTCCCCCAGGTGCATCTTTAGGACTGAGACCTGCACCTCCGGCTGCTCTCGCAGCAGATCTCAGAGTTTTTGCTCAAATCTAGAAAACCTGCAGACCTCAGGATTGCTGGATTCTTTCCTGGTTATCTGGACATTACAGACAAATTATCAGGATTCTTTTGGATCATTTCAGCAACTGTTGCAGATTGAAGTGATCTCTGCAGTATCATCGTTGCAGAGGAAAACTTTGGGATGATTTCAGATTCTTTAATGGTTTTTCTCTTTCATAAAGAGAAAAGAGATGATCCAGAAACAATCCTTCAGTTTATTGCAGCAACTGTAGAATCATCACCTGAGGGGGAAAGAAGAGGATTCAAGAAAAACCAGTCAAGGAAAAAAACGTTCAGAAAGAACTTCACTCATCCGTCCTGCACTGAATCCACTGAGCTGCAGCTTTTGCAGTTTTGTACATTAACTTAAAGGTCACCCAGAAGAAGTGACATTTTGTACATTTTTACATATGCAAAGAAAGTTTAATCATTTGGAAATATTTCAGGAGACTGGAGATTCTTCTATCATCACCTCAGAAGGAAAAACAGCTGCAGAGGATTTCTGTGCACAGGCAGTTGTTTGGACACATCAGATCTCTCCAGTTTCAAGGTGAGATTTCACCTTTCTGGTGTTTGTTTCTCTTTCAGGGGCAAATTAAAGACGCTGCAGCATTATCAGACTGCTAGAACCTCCTCGGCACAGGAGGAGTTCATTTATACATTTGTACTTTTAGGGTGAATAATAGAAAAGCAAGCAAACTGTTATCGTCTCATCATCCAGAACGACGTGGCTCTCACGGTCAGAGCAGAGACTCCCACGGCCGCCCTTTAACGACGCTCCAGCACTCGGGGCACTTCACAGCTCAGAGTTCCAGGAGCTGCTTCACGGACTCGGTGAGTGAAACAAGCCTCAGTGAGGCTGATGCCGGTCTGCAGGGTGAGCTGAGGATTCTGGGCGTTCAGCACCTGCGATCCTGCTGCAGGCTCACAGTTTTTTATTTAGACGGGGCCAGTGCACAAACATTAACCTTGTAAAAAATGAAGAGACCTGCATTATGCCAGGTTTTACCTCCTGTAGTCCCCATGGACAGCTGGAACGATAGATAAGAATTACATTAACTACAAACAGCAAATCATTCAAATCTAAGCCATCAAAATACCAGCATCACACCTCACAAAATTATGACAATTTTTAAAATAGAGATTTCCACTGATTTATGACAACAAAAGAAAAGGAAAATTTACCACATGAAGTCCTGCACTTTCATAAGTGACTGTGTGGCTCCTGTTGCCTTTCCAGAATTAATAAATACAAATTCTTTGAAAGGAGGAGAGGCAATGTTATTAATCATTAAAAAAATAAGCCAATATTTGAGTGCATTGACAAATTTTCAAAATTCTGAATATTGTATTTACTGTGAATGTGAGAGTGGTAATGCTGGAGCATAAGGACACTTTTATGAGATGATTCCAGTGGGTGTCAGGCTGTTTTACAGGCAATACCAAAAATGTGGAAAAATCATAACATGAAAATAAGTATTTGATGCTTCAGGGAGTTTCTTATATTTGCCACATTAAACTTTAACATATTAGTGAGTTTTTTAACATGATTTCTAAAACATTGGATCAAGATTAACACCTAAATATTTAAATTCATATTTAAAAATATTTTTTCCTCAATAAATAAAAAGTCAGGGAAATGGTGAAATTTGTTTTTAAAAAACACAGTTACTGTCTTTTCAACATTTACGAGACATGGCACGTCTATTCTGTAACCATTTGGCAACCTTAGCATCATCTATTGCACTTTTTCCATGAGTAAATAACACAGCATCATCAGCATACATTATTGAATTAACTTCATTACACTAAGATGGGAGGTCATTGATATGCAAGCTAAACAACAGCAGGCCTAAAATAGACCCTTGTGGCACTCCCATGGTGCACACTTTAAATGGGGACAATGTATCATTCATCTTCACACATTTCCAGCTGAAGCAGAATTTGAATTTTCCCAGATTTGATTGTTTCTCTCAGTTTACTGATGCTCTGCAGGTTTCAGCTTAAATTTGTTGCTTTGCTCAGCTCTAAATGTGGACACATGTGGCCTACAGTGTGTTCTATTAACTTCCTCCCAGAGTTCAATTCAATTCAATTCAATTCAATTTTATTTATATAGCGCCAAATCACAACAAACAGTCGCCTCAAGGTGCTTTATATTGTGGGTAAAGACCCTACAATAATACAGAGAAAACCCAACAGTCA